>VYZQ01037507.1:0-12237 GCA_013400655.1 Mystacornis crossleyi
CTCTGGGCAACCTGTGTCATTGTTTTACCACCCGCGTAGATAAGAATTTTCCCCAACATCTAATCTTAATTTCCCTTCTTTTATTTTTCAGCATCCCACCAAATCATCAATATTCAGACTAACTCCTACAGGTGTAGGTGATGCACTGATGTGTCAAAAAATCAATGGATTCCTTACCAGAAGGACAAATCAAATTGTAATAAATCAGGAGCTCCTGATTTATTACAGACAAGCTAAGTATCTCTGTGAAAGGCAGAGCAATACCAAAAGATTGAGCCAGCTAATTAGCAACACTTATCACAAGTGTGTGTCTCAACTGAGCTCCAGTATACACTTAGTAACTTAAGGAGAGTTTTACTGCACTTCCCTCCTTCAATTTGTCTCAGTACATTGGTTGGAAAGGCCTCATTTAAACAGTCAGAAAGAAGTCTTCAGCTCTTTGGCCAATTCTATGGCACTAGATATCAGTTTTCCTTCTCTGATTGCACCTGTAAGCCTGGGCTCATCCAAACTGACTTTAGTGACACAGGGCTCATGATCTCTGAGGTTGTGATCACCACATTACTGTGTTTAGCAGGGGAACTCACAGAACTCCAAGATGGGAAAGATTTTTTTTTTAATTTATTTTATTAAAGTTGTTATTGAGATGATCTTTAAAAAGAGCCAATTTTCCATGTGACTTCTAATTTTAAAATGCATTTTCTATAGCATTAACCAAGATTTGGGAGCTATTTTCATATATTCAGAGGAACAGAGAAAGCTATTAGCTAAAACACTTTTTACTATTGAGACAATAATTGCAATAACATGAAAGCATGTCAGAAAGCATATACAAATCCTACTTGAAAGAAAAGATAATACTTAGAAAAGGTGGGTTTTTCCGAATTTGATCTTATTGTTTTGACTGCATTAGAGCTCTAAGAACTCATAGTCTTTAGAATCATTCAATTTGCTGTTGCTGGGGGCCCTTCTCACTGCAACTGCAAAGTACATTTTCCTAGGTTACAACGTAAGATGTGCCCAAAAGTATGTATTCTACTACCATCTTCATGAGCTGTTGAAACCAGGTGGGGCAGTGCTCCCTGCCTCCTCCCTCTGGANATGCAGACAGGATGAGAAAGTTGTGGCTGTTCAGCCTGGAGAAGTTGTGTGGAGACGTCACAGGGCCTTCCAGTACGTGAAGGGGCTACAGGGAAGCTGGAGAGGGATTCTGCATCTGGGACTGTAGTAACAGGACAAGGGGGAATGGCTTTTAGCTAAAAGAGGGGAAATTTACATTAGATACACAGAGGAAAACCTTGGCTGTGAGGGTGGTGAGGCCCTGGCACAGGTTGCCCAGAGAAGCTGTGGCTGCCCCACCCCTGGAAGTGATAGAGGTCAGGTTGGACGGGGCTTGGAGCAACCTGGTTTAGTGGAAGGTTGCCCTGCTCATGGAAGGGGGTGGAACTGCATAAGCTCTAAGGTACTTTCCAACACAAACCATTCAATTTTTGATGTTTGATTCAACAAGTAAGTTATAAAACTGTCATGCATCAGGATAGCTGCAAAACTTCACTTTTGAACCATTTCAAATTTGATCTCTTTCTGCCTGATTGTCAGAACTTCCATCAGTAGAAGTACTGTAGTTAGTGCTATCTCAAAATACTTTAAAAAACCTTGCAGAACATGTAGATCAGCAATACTATCACACAGCTTCCTCTGTCTTCAGACAATGCCACTCACTAGAATTGCAAGAACAATGGATAAAAAATTGCTAAAATAAAAGGCACCTTTACAGAACACATTCCAAGAGGCACAGCTTTACTAAGAAATCCAATACTATGTAAAAAGCAATTCACATTTTATTTTAAATTTCAATAAACTGTACAAAAATGTTTCATTCTCACCAAAAATAACAGCAATATTTTCAATCTTACTTCTAGACAAACAACAAACTCTTATTTTAATCTTTCCAGAGTGAGTTTACAAATAAACATACTATAAGATGCATGGGTTTGCGTCAGTCAGGGCAAAGAGATTTAAATGTTTGTGGAATAAATTTTAAGTTTTTAGTGTCTTTTAGGAATTTAAATACTCCTGCCATGCCTGTTAAGCCTAAAGAAAAAGAAGTTTTGTGTCTGACACAAAGGAATGTAAACAGTCATCAAGAGATTAAAGAGGTTGACTCTTCCAACAAAACCACAAACGTACCCCTATATCACTGACATTCACTTTACACGGAGACCTGTCCACAGCATAGGGATCATGCAATAGCTGAATCCACTCTCCAAAATGCCACTTAAATATACATCAAAGACTTTCTTAAAAGTTTGGGGTTTTTTAAAAAAAACCCAACTGTAACAGAACTGAAATAGATTATACTTTTTAATGTTTGGAGTTTCTCTCTTATCCTAATTAATCAGTGAATATGTTAAAAGCCCCATCAGATCTACAATCAGAATGTACTTTTTCCATGATGCAATAAAGTAAACGAGCACCTAGTTAAGCCAATCAGATGTAGAAAGCACCTCTGCCAAGAGCATGGGCTTGTGTCAGGCTTAATTTTGTTTGCCAAACACATTTAGTAAGGACTAACAACACATAATTTAGGTCACTGACCACAGGTTGTTCAGTCCAAGGCCTAAAATGGAAACACAATTGCATTGATTTTTTAAGATTTCAACTTTTTTTTCCCCCAGCTTTGAAACGTAATTAAGAACAAGCTGTTTTAACAGATCAGTTAGAGCTTAAGAAGTTAGGCATCGTCTGTTACTTCAGAATTGTTTGAAGGAATACAGTCTTGAAATTCCACTTTATCTGGGTAGAGTTTAATATAAGTGTCCACCATCAAATCTAAGTCATGTTTTATATCAAAGTTTATGTTCAGCAAAGCTAGGTTGCTTGACCTTTGCTCTGTCAAGGTGTTTTTCAGATATGCCTTTAAACGCTTTCGCCCTATTCCATATTTTTCATTCTCCACCTTCATTACTGGAAGTAAGCACAAGACTTTAAGCAATGCATAAACATTAGGGAAAAACTTTATGTCGGGCAAGTGAAGTGCTTCATAAATAGTAGCTGGAAGTTCAATATCTTTTCCTCTGTGCTTCCACTTGATTCTCCAACAGTGAAGCTCAGCAGAAAGTGTGTCCGGGTTGGGCAAGTCATTTTTGAACATGTCAGCATGATGCTCCTCAGACGTATTGAATTTGAGCTGCCCCATGACTGAGGGCACTAACGATAAACATTTAAGAGCTTTTAAATGTTGTTCTGAGAAAATATCTTTTAATTCTTGAATAATATGTTCTACTGTCGGGACACTTAGGATTTCTTTGTAGTAATTTTCTGATGTCATATCAGGGTCGAAGTTTCCCTGTTGTGCCCTGCGAAATTTTCCTGGGAGTTTAATTTGTACATCCAGTTTTGCAGCCAAATTTGTTGCTTGCTCAAACCAAAATTCATGGTAGACTTCAATATTCTCCATCACTTCATTCAGAGAGTGCAATACTGCTGTTAAACTGCCAGCTGCAAAGAACACATCTGATGTTTGTCCCTGGAGATTTTTTCCAAATGCTCTTGTAAAAGACAGAACATTTTTCATAATTACAATAGTGACAATGAAATCAAAATCTGTTAATGCACTTGAAAGTACAAACGCTCGACTGACAATGAAGTTGTTCCACCTGACAGACAAGTCACTGCTCACAGCATCCAAGCACAGTACCAGTGCTTGCAGGAGGTCCACTAAAACCTCAAAAGTATCATGCCTGCCTGTCCACTGAGAACGGCAGATCTTCTTCAACTCATTACCCTTCTCCTCATTGTCCTGAAAAAGAGCAGAAATTGTGTTTTCCAGTTCTACTAGTAATTGTGGAGACTGATTAAAAAGACAGCAAACTTCTTCAATTGTTCCTAATGCAATGGAAACACCAACAACAGGAACAGATTTTGCCAGCCAAACATTTAAGGCACATGAGGAACACAGTGTATACACAGCTTGTGGATACTTTTCCAAGAGTCTTGTAGCCACAATTTTCATTTTAGAAGCAAACCCACTGGAGACGATGTAGGCTTGACCCCGACAGTACTCCATGTTTAGACCCCACTTTTCAGTAATAGTCGCGTGGAACTTAACAGCCAGAATTTCAGGATCAGCCTCATATGGTAAAAACCCTATGAATTCTTCTCTTAGATTGTGAGAATCATCAACAAACCTCACCAACACTGGCAAATGTTCCTCTCCTGCTATATCTACTACTTCATCGGTGACAATAGAAAAGAAGTGCGAGTCTCTTACTTCCCTCAGTGTCTCCTCTCTAACACAGTTTTCACAGATCTCAAGCATTTGTTTCTGCTGAGTTTTTGAACAATACTCAAGGTTGACTGCAGTCATCTCAAATCGTTTCCTCAGAACTTCATCACCACTGTTTATTCTATATTCTAGTAGAGCCTGAAAGTTATCTGTAGTAAAAATACCTTCTGGAAGTTCATCAACATTATGGCCATCCAATGGAATATTTTGTTTACCCATTAGGATCAAAATTTCAAATAATGATTTAAGGTAATCTTTGTTTTCTCTTTCTTCCAGTGTTAAGAGGACAGCTTTTTCCTCTTGTTCTTCCCCTCCTTCCTCTGAGACAGTATTTTGCTCATTGTTTTCATTTGATTCTTGAGTTGCCTGTTTTCGTTCAAAAGCTTCATCAACTACAAAATGAGAAATACTGTGTCAAAAATAAACGTAACATTTACTTACTTCGGAAAAAATTAAGACTGGCTGGCTGAATCAAGAAAGAACTCAATTAGCTTCCTGATATATATAAATTGGTAGTTATGAGTCCTGCATTACCTTGTCAGCCTTAGCAAATAAAGTTATTACCTCAATTATTTTGACCACTTACTCTTTTGCTGCTTCAATGTTCTTATTTCATCTTCACTCTTAAAAAAACAAACAAAAATAACTTATACTGATGACAATGTCTAACATGTGACCTTAAAATATTAACACAGATCAGATACAAATACTGTAGATGAGACCAGTTAACATTTGCCAAAAAGTGCTAGAAATTCTAAGACCAGGAGGTTACTTGAGGTAGTTTATTGCTGCCATGACATGTATCTACTAAATACATGAGAACAGTTGTATTAGGAGGTTCTTCAATATGTATAATTATTAGCAAATAGATTCCATTAAATAGATTCTACTGATATTTGATAATGTACTGTCAGTAGATAGAACTATCTTTAACTCCATTTTCAGTCAACAGATGTAACCAAACTCACAAAGAAGTATTCAGAAATTGTCTGCAATTTTTCAAGTATAAACAGAGATTAGGAGTGGAATTCCTCTTAATTGTCAGTATACTTATAACCACAGAGACACTTTCTCCCTAAATGACACACAAGACAATCCCACCAAAAAATTTCTCAATCTTGGTTTTATCCATGGATCATCTTTTCAGAACAAGCTAAAACAAGCATGTCTGAATTGATTCAGATTTCAGAAATTAAATGGGTGAACCAAAGATCACGATCAATATGCAGCAAGAATTTTGGAATATGATGCATCAGTTGTGTTCAGCTGGCACTGTAGTAACAGGGAAAAGAAAACTATACATTTGATTTGGAGGAAAGAATCAGCTCTGGATCAACATATTTAATTTTCAGAACTATTTCTTAAAGACTTCCTTAGTAGATAAAATTTTTACCATGCATTTAAATTATAATCAACAAAAAAGATACAGGAATAGGCAGCATAGAAAATACAAACACTCAAGTGCTAAATATTATTATTTGGCATTTCTGTGTAAAAGTTTCACATTAATTTACTTGCCTTTTCTTCCTTTTAATAATAAACAAATAATTTTACATTAAAAACTTACCAGCTCTTTTATCCTTTTCCTATGTCTGCTGTGGGGATTGTTCAGGTGACTTGTAAGATCAAATATAGTTGGCACAGCATTATCCCGCAGAACTGTTCTGTATGGGCTCTGTAAGAAGACAGACATCTAGATTAGGGAATTCTTTGAGAAATTTCAGACACTGTGCCCTTTTTGTTCTCTCCTTCTTTTCTCCTTTATTTTATTATTCTAAAGTACTTTGACTTTCTGATGTTATCAAAGAAAAACCCAAGCAACTCACATTTCAGGGCTATCAAGAGAACACTGAAAGTGAGAAGACAGATACTACAGAAAACTCCAATCCAAACTGCAAATGCTTTTTTTCTCCCCATTATCTTCATATCAAAGACCCTGGATGCAATAATTTTAATTTACTGCAATATTATGATTTTTTAAAAAATAAACATTCTGGATAAAAAGACATTTATACATCAGAAAGGAAACATTCTGTTACTATTGTGTTTTGGGTTTTATCACTTATTTCACAATTCTAGAAACATTTCATTGTGAAAATGTTCAATTGCTTCTTTTTGTAGAACTATGAAAAGTCCACAAAACACTACTGTGAAAGATCATACTAAAGGAAAATTTATCTGTGAATAAACAAAAAGAAGAAAAGACTTCTAGATGATCATATAAATGCTCCCAGTTAAAAAAAATACTTTAAGTAAAATTTTATATTTGTATTTATGTATTTGTATATTATATATTTGTATATATGTAAATATTTTATATTTATATTTAAATTTGGATATATTGTAAACCTGTGTTATCTATACTGGCTAACTTCCACTAAGTACAAAATTGTAACTGATGTCATCTGTCATTAGATTGAAATACATTTCAAACAAACCGAGTTTCCTAGAGCTTCATTTCAGAGTCATAATTACTTCAAATTTTCATTTGTTTCTGGGATGCTGGCTAATTAGAGACCCCATCACATGTAATACCACCAGGACTTCAGAGTTTGACCTACATATTTTAATTATCCTCCATAACTAAAAGATTAGTTTTGCCTATGTATCAGAGTGAAATTCACTCTAGAAATTAAAACTTGATACGAAGTCCCAAGTCCACCCTTTCTTATTGTTATGCAAGATGTTAAAGTCATATTATCTTGTTGACAAAAAGAATTGAAAGCTATTACTTCATTAACAAAAACAGTGCCTTGATTTTAGCTGGATAAAAATGTAACAGGAAATAAAAGCTTGACAGATGTAAAGAGTATTTAAATCTTGTGGCCACAACAGAGTGTAATTTAACCAAATCACACCATGTACACACTTCAGTTACAGGACAGTAAGTTTAAATAATTAGAGATATGCAAACTTATACCCAATAAACTTATTTAATATTGTAACCTCTAGTGAAACAAAACAAACATGAGGAAAGCACTGCAGTGAGGGCCAGTCTTCAACGGACACCTTAAACCAGCAGGAGCACTGCTTTTTCTCTCTCCTCCAACTGTTCATTTTCATTTTCAATGGCTGTGAGCCTGTGTGGAGCCCCAGACAATGACAGTGATCCCAGTAAGACTAAGAGATTAATTTTNATGATTTTTTAAAAAATAAACATTCTGGATAAAAAGACATTTATACATCAGAAAGGAAACATTCTGTTACTATTGTGTTTTGGGTTTTATCACTTATTTCACAATTCTAGAAACATTTCATTGTGAAAATGTTCAATTGCTTCTTTTTGTAGAACTATGAAAAGTCCACAAAACACTACTGTGAAAGATCATACTAAAGGAAAATTTATCTGTGAATAAACAAAAAGAAGAAAAGACTTCTAGATGATCATATAAATGCTCCCAGTTAAAAAAAATACTTTAAGTAAAATTTTATATTTGTATTTATGTATTTGTATATTATATATTTGTATATATGTAAATATTTTATATTTATATTTAAATTTGGATATATTGTAAACCTGTGTTATCTATACTGGCTAACTTCCACTAAGTACAAAATTGTAACTGATGTCATCTGTCATTAGATTGAAATACATTTCAAACAAACCGAGTTTCCTAGAGCTTCATTTCAGAGTCATAATTACTTCAAATTTTCATTTGTTTCTGGGATGCTGGCTAATTAGAGACCCCATCACATGTAATACCACCAGGACTTCAGAGTTTGACCTACATATTTTAATTATCCTCCATAACTAAAAGATTAGTTTTGCCTATGTATCAGAGTGAAATTCACTCTAGAAATTAAAACTTGATACGAAGTCCCAAGTCCACCCTTTCTTATTGTTATGCAAGATGTTAAAGTCATATTATCTTGTTGACAAAAAGAATTGAAAGCTATTACTTCATTAACAAAAACAGTGCCTTGATTTTAGCTGGATAAAAATGTAACAGGAAATAAAAGCTTGACAGATGTAAAGAGTATTTAAATCTTGTGGCCACAACAGAGTGTAATTTAACCAAATCACACCATGTACACACTTCAGTTACAGGACAGTAAGTTTAAATAATTAGAGATATGCAAACTTATACCCAATAAACTTATTTAATATTGTAACCTCTAGTGAAACAAAACAAACATGAGGAAAGCACTGCAGTGAGGGCCAGTCTTCAACGGACACCTTAAACCAGCAGGAGCACTGCTTTTTCTCTCTCCTCCAACTGTTCATTTTCATTTTCAATGGCTGTGAGCCTGTGTGGAGCCCCAGACAATGACAGTGATCCCAGTAAGACTAAGAGATTAATTTTCCTAGGGACCAGTTACCCAGGAGCTGAAAGATGAAAAGGCAGCATTCTGGTGAAAAATGTCAGTCACATTTTGCAAGATGCAGTAACAAATGCTTATTTTCACTTACACTTCTGCATATCATAGAAGTCTCAAAATGTTTAGCACACAATCTGTAATGCTTGTTGAGTTGATCAGGAGTTTTATCTTCTAAATCTGCCCTTCGACAGTTCTCTACCCATCTCTGACATCTGCACGTAAAGAGAAGAATTAGATAATCTTAGGATAAAACAAAATCCCTTATAATTTCAAACCATACTCAAAATTGGAGCACAAGTGAGCCCAGACCTTGATGCAAGGCTCAGGAAAGTTCTTTACAATTTCCTTTGGAACATCCCATCAAATCTTTGTAAAAACTACTTTTTCTGCTTTTGCTCACCACTCAACATCACCCCAGCAAATTCAGGAATCTTTTGCCTTAATTTATATATTCTTGCCTTTGTCACACACACATGTGTACACATGCACACAGCAAATTGCAGCACAGTTGCTCATGAAGCCTGACTATTTAATTCTAAAGAATTTGCCCTTAAAAAGAAAAATTTAAAAAACAAAGAGATGTGCTTGTAGTCTAAAGTCATAAAGTTTTCAAAGCAGTTTTAAAGATAGCTGTTTTCTCCATCTCCCTTCAAAGTACAGTATTCTTCTTATTTATTGTGGTCACTGGGGAGTTTAGAGTAGATTTATGAAAGTGAAATAATAACAATAGAAAAGCAAGCATTCTACAGACAGTGCTTCCACACCCGAAGAAAGTTCTCCTTAAACATGTATTTTTACAACATATTTACTTCTGCTTTGGATTGGTTCTCCAAGGTATAACACAAAGATATAGAAATATTTCCCTTACTGATAGGATTCCATTTAGGTATGCAAGAGGCTGTTTCCTCTGGTGAGTAAACCACTTGCAGTAATTGGTGTAAATGCAGAAGTCAGCTTAGACTTCCTCTAATGGGGTGTATGTTGCTCAGAGAGGGATGGCAAAGTTACTTGTTCTGTTGCTAGAAGTTAGGAGAAAGCAATTTTGCTATTATTTTTGACTGCAAACATGAAATTATTGTTTATAGCAGTAAGGAGGGAGAAAAACAACTAGTGATTACTCAACAACAAGGAAACATCTGTCTTGTCAGATGTTTTGGTGGGCAGCCCAAATGAGGAAATCACAGGTCTGAGTGGATTCACCTCTACTTTAGCTCAGTAAAGGGCAACTGTGCAGATGAAAGAGGGGAATCTTAGATTCTGATCTCTGTTGGCTGAACCATTTGTGAATCTCAATTTTTCGCTCATGCAAAATATCAAAGTAACGGTGGCGGCAAATGCCGTAAGTCAGAAATCATTTCAATATTGCTCTTGGAGATCCATACAGAGTGTCCTTAGTAATGACTTAAAATAAGGAAAGAAAAAAAATGTTTTAAAAAATCAGTTTTGTTGGCACAACAGATCTTGCACTGTTGTCTGGGGAGTGCAATCACACCAAAAAGAGAGCAGGGGAGCTTTCTTCACTTAATCAAATTATATAAACGCTCTTTTAAAGTGGTAGACTGGCAGCACGTAAATTATATTGACTCTGGCTCTCAGACTTTCTCAGTGGGTGTTGACTACTAAACAACTCATTAAATGTGACCACAAAGGCTGATCAGCCTCCTCAATAGTTAGTGGGGAGGGTTTCAGTCCAGAGAAAGAGCCTGACCCCTGGTCTTACCTGCTTCTCTCAGTGACCAGGGAAGCTGACAACACTGACAGAGAGCAAAGCCAAAGCTCCTTACATTACATTAACTCCTCTGAATCACCTCCTGGCAATCACAGGGGGACAAATTGGTGGCAGCAATCATGCATTTAGAACTGGCACACAGTTGTCAAGGTCAGACAAACAACAGCCTGAATTCCTTGTCCTTCAATGTTGATGCCAACCAGAGAAGCTAAGTAGGTACTAGTAATAGTCAAGGATCAGATCAGCGAGTGACAACAAAAGACACCACCAGCTCTTCAGAGGGGGCTTACACAAAAGTGAGTCTCACACAGATTTCATTAACCACCCAATACTCCTTTCCCTTACCAAGTTCTTTGACAGTTGCCCAAAAACTGGCTGTGGCTGCTTGCTGTCTTTGTGCTGAAGTAAACATCACTGCCTGTGAGGTCAAATGATTTTTGCCTTTTTTCTTTTATATATTCTCTGTATTCTTCACACATAAATTTGTAGGTTTGTAGTCTGTTGTTGTATCCACAGCTAGTTTTCCCAGTAGTTTTCCCTACCTTTTCCCTGGGCAGAAAGACGAAACACATTCCAAGGCCCCCCTATCCTATTTTGGTTCTTTCTGGGAACCAAGGCCAAAAAGTAGCTCTTTGAGACGCATTTTCATTAACAATGTTTAGTTCCCATCTAATGGGGAGGGCAGGATTCAGAGCAGGAACCAGTGGAAATGGTGTCACCTCTTATGTATCTAATTGGTGATTTTTGTCAATTATGCTAATCTTTTAAAACTGTATTCATCCCGGGGGGGGGAGGCGCGTGGCATTTTTGTGGACATTTTTCCATATCTGCCCCTAGAGGCCTCCAATAAAGACCAGCTTTTGTGTTACTTCCTATACTAATATTATCTGGGGGGTGTGTTGTTTGATTTCTAGGTTCATTAAGGCATCACCTGAGCACATGATCTAAAAGAAGCCCTTGGTGTGCAGAGCCCCAGTTTGAGGATCCTAACCATACAAACCTAGAGTGGTTTGGGTTGGAAAGGACCTTACAGCCCATCTTGTTCCAACCCCTGCCATGGGCAGGGACACCTTCCACTAGACCAGGTTGCTACAAGCCCCAGCCAACCTGGCCTTGAACACTTCCAGGGATGGGGCAGCCACAGCTTCCCTAGGCAACCTGTGCCAGGGCCTCACCACTCTCACAGCCAAGAATTTCTTCCCCAGTACATAATCTAAATTTTCCCTCTTTCATATCATGGATCAGACATGGGCACCAAGCTTCTCAACCCACGGGAGCAGCAGATCAGCAACTGGAGTTCTTGAAATTTAGGAAGCTCTACTGGCAAAGGCTGAAATGTTGACATTCTCTCAGGTAGCTACAAGACTAAAAGGAGGTGGCAGGTTATATGACTGAACTTAAACCTGCAAAGTCCACCGGAGTCTGAATTCAGCCCTTCATTCTCACTGTGAGGTTGGTTCCAGACTGAACACTCTCTGAGGAATGGAATAACAAAAAGAAGGGAAGTCAGACCCCTGAGATCACCCACTATAGCTCTGCATGGTATTATCCAAGCAGCAACTAGAAAGATCTTAGAATAAAATTATGTATTACCTTTTCTCAAACCTTTCAGAATTCAACTAATGCATATCATGTACTGTTACACAAGTCCTTCAGTTGCAATATATTTGGCACAAATTAAAAGCCATCTGAATGCAATATATTATACCACTGCTGTTGAGGAATACACCTAGTGCAAGTAGCTTCAGTGTTCACAGGCTGTGAATTGGCACTGACCTTGCGCCTAACAAAGTCCAAGAAGTCCTGTGGCACTGGCTGGCGGGAGGTGGCTTGTCCTGCCTTGGGTCACCACAATCTCACGCAGAGGTACTGGCTTAGGGCAGAGCGGCTGGAAAGCTGC
>VYZQ01037521.1:1946-13134 GCA_013400655.1 Mystacornis crossleyi
CAATGTTCTTTCATCTGAAGTTCATCTTCAATAAATAAATTGTGAAGAAAAATAATAACTAGATCAAACTTCTGAGATATTGTCATGCGTGTTTTTAAAAATTACATGAAGTTTTGTTGAAAAACTACAGACCCCTTTTAATATATATTACATATTATTATATGTAAATTAATGCAATTAATATATGCATTGTATATTAATGTAGTAATATGTTTTCAGTAGATTTTTCTTTAGTTGCAGTAGCCCTGTCTCAAAGATGAAACACATGGGACTGTAGGGTAATGTCATAGTTTTTAATTGCACTAATATCTTGGTGATGGTTCTCAGCAATGAGCAATTTCTCCTTGTTTTACCTTTTCTTTTGGGGATTGCAGAAAAGCAATAATTATTAACAATGATTCATTTAATCAGGGAACTCTGATTAAATTTTTCACCATTGTAGTGTCCTTCAGGTTTACACAAATTTTTGGATTTATGCCAAAAAATGAGGTCCACACTATCTTATGAGGAACTTGTTCAGCCCATCACACAATTGGAGACATACAGTAACAAAAGAAAAAAAATAAACAAGCAATCAAATAAATTTTCTTTCTGAGGAGATTTATACTAAAAACAAAATAAATCCTTAGTTACAGTAATAACTGTAATTTGTAGTAATTCACATCTGCACAACTAAGAAAAGAACATGGGTTATTTCAGTCCTTACTGCAATATGATAATTAGGACATCACCTAGAGGCCAATAAACAATGAAACTTGATTATGCTAGGTAATAAAAGATAATTTCCTTTCATAGAGTATTGATCACAAATTAACATTAAGTGCACAGAATGTGGGACGTCCTTAATATCACCAAGATAAAAAATGTCAGAAAGAATGAAGGAATCTCCCAATTTTTTTTTACTTTTTTTTTTTTTTTTAATATGTACTTGTTGATGAAAGCTAAAATCCATGGAGAAAGGAGGGAAGTTAAGGAGCAGGGTTGTAGGTATGAAATAGATAAAAAGGAAAGCTGGAGAAGAAACAAACAGATTGTAGATGAAAAGGAAGGGTTTCTACGAAGCACCTCAAAGCCCTGATCAGAGAATGCCTTTCATTACTGCAGGAACAGGCAGGTCCCTGACCATCCAGCCAACATTAGAATTGCTCCTTATGCAGCAGCTCCTCACAGAGGCCCTATGAGTAGTTTGTCCAAGTATCCACAACTGTTAAAAAAAAAGTCATGAAAACTGTCACCAATGAAATGTAATGTCACAGGCATATTTGTGGCTTTAGAAAGAACCACATTGTGTAAATGAATACCACTGTCATTTATTCCTTCTGTAGTTTATTATGTTGGGTAGGTGATTTCAGTTTTGGTTTATTTTTTTCTTTGGCTTTTTATGCATCAAAGCTACTTTGTCATAGAATGTACTAAGGTGATTTCTGTATTTATTACTATAGTGATGAGTGAGAGAGAAAGTACTTGTTTACGACTCTATAGATTTTCCCTTTTTCAGAAAAACTTTTCATCTTGCACTTCTGAAGTTTTCAGTAAATAAAAAAATTCTTCTAATGTTTTGGATTCAAGGTAAAACAATGCACTTTTATTTAGCTCCAGGACATGATCAGGCAATCCTTCTTCAAGTCCATTCTCCTTTCTCTTCCTATCTAATTACTAGCACTAAAATTTATCTTCATTTGTGTTTTTTCTGTTAGATAATACTAGAAATGAAATCAAATTGAGGATTCATTTAAAGTAATCCCATAATCACATCAGGCCTTAAGCTCATAAAGTCTGGGATAATTCAGGAAATTTTTGACATAATTTTTATGCAATACAGACTGTCTTCAAGGTTCATTTTTTTTCCTTTCTTTAGAAAGAAAGTATTGAAATTATTTTATCATGGTGCAAGATTAAAAACTACATATTATGTACAGCATACTTACAATGTTTTCTCTAATAAACACTGATTAGAATTAGACTCTTTGAAATAAATCTAATAAATCACTTGAATGACATCACAACTGATTTGTCGTAGAGTCATTATGTGTAATTGGCTAATGGTGTATTTGCTCTTGTTCTATTGGATCTACCTCAGGATTAATTCCAGTAAGTCTTGCATCTCAAGAAGGATTTCTCTATGGAGGTAAATTATCTTTACTTTTTGAGTAAAGAACACTAACTAATTACTTTTATTTAAATTTATTTGTAAAGCAATAAGTCTGTCTTGGGTTCTCACTGCATTTTAAAGTGATGGATTTGATGTTCTCTGATGCCTTGAATTTCCCCCTTGAGCCAAGAAAGGTGATGAAAAAAGGAAATGAAGCCCCAAAATCCAGAGTTCATGAAATGCAGTATTAAAAACATATGTAGCATATACAGGGAAGATCTCAGTCAGTGCCCTCTGGTTGTGAATTACTATAAAAGACTAAAATTTTTGTTCTAAAGGAAAAGTACAAACTTAATATACTCAAGGCATAGACGACTTCTCTGGAAGTGTATAAGGTAGCAGATACTGGGATTCTAATGTCTGATTATATAGGGATTCTCAGAAAAAGAGTACAGAAGCTATATGAAATGATATATAAATATATATATTTATATCTGTAAATATAGAAAATGATAATGTTTAATACTACCTTGTAAGAAGGCAAACACGCATTACATATTCCAAATTACTTTCTATTTTCTCTGAATAGCTCTATATTTCACCTATGGATTTGCAGATGTACCTTTAAATACATGCTTCTTATTGCTTATTGAAAATTTCCAAACTTTTTAAAAATTTCATTTAATGGGGAGTTTTACAGTTTATAATAAACTCACATTCACTGTGCAATAGAAAAATAAACAGAAAAAAAAGAAAGAAAACCCTAAAAAATGCTTGGTTTTAAAGCAAAAAGAAAGGGAAAAGAAAAAGAAAAGACATATTTACTGTTTGAAGATATCTTGCAAATGTAGGTGCTTCAAAACTAATCTGCATCTTGTTTTCAAAGCAATAATAAAATAAAGACATTTAAATTAAATGTTTAGGAATAAAATAAATATCTAGGACCATGACATTAAGTTTCAGAATTATTGGTTTCTGTTAATTAGTTTCCTTCAGTTGGCAGCTTTAGAGTGTTTTATTGGAAATGTGTGACTTTAATGAAGACACAAGACCATTCTGAAGATTTTATTTATAGATAAATGGTAAAATTCATGGTAAGTGGACCACACATTTCAAATTGATTTGAGGATATCCTTACCTTTGAAAGTTACTTCCATCATCCTAAGGGCTAACAAATTCATCTTGGAATCAAGTTATCAGTTTAATAAAACAAGTTACTGTAATTTTATTGACATAAAATTGCTATTCAGTAAAATATGGGCTTTGTTCTAAAAAGCCTATTGCTTTCTACTTGGTTTCACATTGACAAGTGCCCATCTTTTCCATTTTGTTTCTGCCTGTAGGCAATTTGAACTGGTAGTGTGATGTAAAAACCTGAATTATTGGAGTATCTCTTGACTTCAGTAAAGCTGGTAGAGTTTTTGGTTTTCAGGTGAAGGTTGGAATGTAATCAGCAGCTAGAGTGGAGAAACAGAAACTGAAAAGGTAAAATTGCAATATTATGGACAGGTCTTTCAGCCTGAGTTGCAAAGAAGAATCAAAGTTTTTAGCCCAAAGTAAAAAAATTCCTGTGTGCCTTGGAAAAATAAGGCTGATGAGAACAGGACAGGAATCAGCTGTTTTAAAGGAGCCGTTCTTTGGACTTAAACAAGGTAAAAATTGTGATTATTAAAAACTGGGTCAAAGTGGCAAGATGTCCAATTTACCGTTAATTTCTCTGACTCATCTTTGATACTAAGTGCACAAAACAATAATTGATGAGAGTGGTTTGGGAAATTTTATAATTACTGTATAGAGAATTAAGCCGGAAAAAAAACAGCATATAAAGCTGTCCTTAATTTCTAACAACCTATCTCAGTAATGGTTCTGGGTGACCACAGGGGCAGATAAATAAGAAGTACTAAGAATAATGTTTAACCAGATGGTCTTTTGAGGAAGTTATGCTGATAGAGTTTGGCCCAAAAATTTGGTTTTGCTCTTGTTGATGTATGGAATTACTCTGTTGCTGAAATATATCTTTGTGGCTCCCACAGTGCTGGCCTTTCTATACTCTTTTTTTTTTCATCAAGCTGAAAATTTGAAACTGTAGTGATGACAAGGATTTTTAAAGACTGATGAGGTGGCTGCTTCTTTGAACCCGGTGGTACTTGGATACATGCCTTTCTTAGGTTCCTGGTAGATCGCCCTTGTTTTTGTAGTGAAATGTTGTGTTCCAATTCCTTGACACTTGATCTAGCAAGGACAAGTTTATGTTAGATGGATATATGAGCTGGGCTGGTGATGCTGGGTGTAGGCTTAGCCCAAAGCCCACTGTGTCCCACTGCAGGCGCCCTGGTGGCCTGTGCAGCACAGTGGACAGTGCAGTGCCCTTTCAGGGTGCCGAGCTGTCACCCGAGGGCAGCGCACGTCCGCAGCAGCAAAGGAGCAGCAGGGATCTCTCGTGTGGGGCTCAGCAAGCTTTAATGCCAAGCGAGCCACAGACAAAACAGTGGGATCTCAGAGCTTGCAGGGGTTTTTCTGAACAGGGGGAGGGCGAGCTCACAAACCAATGCGATAGGGGCACACGGGCGGATTCAGGGAGAACTGACAGTGGAACAGCCAACAGGGAGGATACAGAGGAGGGATCAAGGAGCAGGAACCAATGTCACACCGAGTAAGGGAGAACTTTCCAGAGGGAAGGGAGTGCCGTGGAGGGATTGACAGGGACTCTCCGCCCAAGGGGCGGGAGAGAGGGAGGAGAGGGATAAGGAGTCTCCGCCTAGTAGGCAGGGGAAGGGGCATGACCAACCGAAGGGGAGGAACATAATTCAGGGGAATGGCAACCTTGGAAACTTGGGGTACAGAGTGACAACTTACGCCCACGAAAGAGCTTACACAGAATTCAAAGGGAGTAACTTGAACCCACCTGAAAAAACTTTCTATAAATCATTCCCCAGCTTACTCCCAAGCTGGGGTAATACAACAGGCTGGGATGTCGTCGGTTAATGGAAACGCACTGTGGTGGTTGTAGTCAGCTAACGTGTCACTTGATCAGATGTCATTGACACAAGATCACAGAGAGGTTGATCTTGGGTATCTTTGCCTAAAGACAGCAATTCTCTGTTTACTTACAGTTTGAATAATCCATGCATGTTTTAGTGTAATGCTATATGTTATAATATATGGGTGTATTCAGAACTGTTTTGACACTGACTCCAGGAATTAAAAATGCAATAAAGAAAAAGCTGATACATTTCACTTTGTTGGGATGAAAAATGTCAAACACCATTAAGTTCTTTTAGTCCAAAATTAATGAAAATCCCTACTTGATCAAATTCTAAGTACATTTCTGTAGTTTGTTTGGGGGTTTTTTGTCTCCATTGGTAGAATTTTCTGACAGACAGAAAATCATTGTCTATTGAAAGAACAGATAATTGCAGTAATTGTAATGCATAAAACATATCTCTATATAATTTAAGAAAGGTGTTTGAAACTTTATCAGTACATAAAAAGCAGCAAAAGTATTCCAGGCTAATTACTAATGCACTACCTCATATACCTTTATATTTTTGCTCACTTTAATGATGCAGAATTCTGGAGGTCAATTCCTATCTTAGATACACTACAGCTTGCCACTCCAAATGGAGATAAATAATTGAAGACCATATAAAATTAAATCACTCTTCATATAGTCTGTCTATTTCTCATATCTAGGAACTAAGGAAATCATCACTGAGAGCAACCTTCAAGAAGGGATGAAAGAGAAGATTTACATATTTGAAACATCTCTTCTTGTTTTTCTTTATAGTATTCCTTGAACACACTAGAGCAACATGAATAAAATATATTTTAAATGTCTAACTAACCTTTTCTCTTTCCCATATATTTCCTTGCACTACCAAATAACAAACAAAACATTAGAAGCCTGATTCACTCATTTATAGGTGATCTATGATGCAATTTGTAAGTCCTTACAAATTTTTTTCTCAGTAAGCACTATAAAAAAATCAATTTTTTGAATATGCTTCACATATAATATATTCAAGTTTGATTTATTTTATGAAGGTGGTATAGAAGCAAAACATACCTAGGAGGTACAAGGAAAAGTGGGACTTATTTGGCTGAAAGTAACCGAATTGTCACTTTCTACACTGCTCTAATTTCTTATTTTAATAAAGGAGTGAAATTACAACAGGATTGGTTGTATTGCTCTTTTCAGTTCACTTCACTGAATTTTCTACTGATAAAAAGATAGTCCTGTAACCGTGAGGACAAAAATCCCATTGCAATTTATTATTTATCCAAAGTCAGAGCTAGGGACAGGCCACTTTATATTTTGTTGTCTTTCCTTCCATGTCCAGACGTAGAATCCAGGCATAACCTGGATGTTTCTATCTTCTAAACATACAATTGTTTCATATCAGAAGACATCCATAAAATGATAAATCAATGTATACTTAGCTTCTGCCAAGATTGCAGGTTTTATACACTTACTGTCAATATTTTCCCCATACTCCTTCCTTGGCCAAGTAAGGTCTGTTGTTCTGTAGTTCTGATTTTAAGGAGAGGTGGGACCATTGTATTTGGATGTGTTTATTTTTGAATCAAGGAATAAAATAATGGGATTATCATTCAGAAAATTAAATTACAGAAGGGACCTCTTCTGTCTGGTATTTTGTGGGAAGCAATGGACTGGGCCAATGATGCTTCAGTCCTTGGAGTGACAGGTAACTGATATCACTGCAGTGTGAATAGAAGCTCAGAAAATTTCCAGGATATAATGCTATAGGCTAACAAGCACATTTGGAGATTTAACTCAAAATTAAATTTGTCTGCTGAAAAAAAGCTCTGTGCCCTCTGACACAGTGATCTTAGATGCTTCTCAGCAAGTCAGTAAATGCTTAATGAGTACAGAAAATTCTCTAAAAAGTGACTCTTACACAGTGAGTTATTCCAACTCTCTGTATCTACATCAGATCCATTCCTAATTTGTTCCTAGATTTGTGTAGGCTACTAAAAGTAGTAGCAGTAGAAGGAATCAAAGAAACTTGAGACTCTTGCAAGGGAAGGGGAAAGGGAAAGGGAAAGGAAAGATACACTCACAAATTCAAACCCAAAATGATTGAGAGATAATAAGCACTGGAACCTTAAAAGTGGATTTTTTTCATTCCTGTTCTTATTTATGTTGAAATCAGTAATGACAGATGCTAGATGGATGCACGTCTCTCTTAGTCTATAAAGTTGTAATTAGTGCCGACAGATTCTTCTTATCCTCTTCTTCAAAACTTTTCTTCAAATTTCTCAAGTTCAAAGATGCTGTCTTGTTCTCTTAAGCAAATAAAGAAGCAGAAGACATTTGTAAGAGGACAGCTTGGAAATTCCCAAGGAATTGCTCGGCATCATAATATTATCAAGGAATTAGTGTAAGTCAATTTTGGCACTCAGTCAGATGCTTTTTACTTTGAGAGCTGGCTTCGAACAAGCCTTAGGGAATCACAAATGTCAGAACTGGGCTACAGTATAGCTTTCTTGCCTTTTTAAACAGTGTCCTGTGTTAACCTGTCTGGCACATCTGGTAAATTTCAAAAGCAGAAGTAAAAAGGCAACTGTATGTAGGAAAAATGTGAGAAAGAAGTTCAGAAGCACCCTCCTTTTTACAGACAGAGAATATCACCAGAGCACAGTTGGTATTTTTCATTATTGAGAACATACAGCAGCTTAGTTTCACCAAGGCTAATTGATTTTCACAGCTGGTACATGAAAGGCTAAAGATGATATGAAATTTGAAAAGGACCTTTGTCTGGCCCCTGAAGCTTCTGGCATCTGTAGAGACAACAGAAAATCTTTGGAACTGGGGTTACTAATATATCCAACAAAATATCGGGTCTTTGGGATGTTTAAGGTATTCATCTATCTGACCATAATGCAGGTAGTTACAAGAAGCCATAGTCTTTGTCTAAGAGATTCTCACACATCTCTCACATATTTAATTTCATTTTACTACCAAAAATGTTGCATAAGTTTATGTCACATGTGACATAATTATGTACAGAAAGCAACATCTTGCTAAATAAGCATGTTTTATTATTCGTTACAGGCAAAACAGATCACGCAGCTCAGACAAGTCTGCTATAGTTGGGAGGATTTGTCTAAAAAAGAAAGTCCACTGTGGAAGGGATTAATCAAGTGCTGCTGTAAAAGTCATTCTTTCATAGCACTTAATCTTATTCAGGATATCAAATTTCTTCATGTGTGGTCAGTCTTCCTTACCACTGATAAATAAATCCATGGGATGCACACATTAAGACTGTTGAAGTTTAAGTGTGTACCCCAATCTCCTCCTGAATACTAAAGAGTTTTTTAATTGCATTTAGGTATTTAAAAACAATTCTCCTGATCCATGTGGTATCACCATTCATTCCTAATGAGAATAAAGATCTTTTACCTGTTAATTTATAAAAAAGGAAGGGCAGATCTCGAAACGCCAAAATGTCTCCAGCTTGTTGCGATGCCGTGGCTTAGCATGAGGACCATAATTTAACAAGGTGTCACCTGCTCTATTTGAGTGTTTAGTAAATAAATCATAATGAATCTTACCCTTTCCCTCTTGGTAATTCGTTTCAACATGAAGCATTTCCTACTTTGAAAATTACTTTCCAAAACAATTTAATATATTAATTAATACACTTATTTAATGAAAATATCTAAGTCAAGGAAGTTCATATAGTTGTTACAAGCTGCTTATTGAAACCACACAGAATGGCAATTGATGATTTTGGGTGACCACAGATTTTAGAAAGACTGGTTAAGAAGACTTTTTTATGAAATCAATTCCTGTATTAGCATACGCCACCCCCCCACACTCCATTCCAGCACCATAAGTTAAATTTTGAAGGCAGTGAGAAAGCACTATAAGGTGTGATATTTGGACTTTGATATTCTGACACAGTAGAGATACAAACTGTCCTGTGAGTCTAGGAGCATCTTAGAATACAAAATATATAAAACTCCTAACTAATGTGAATGAGATCTTAAAAAAATTGCATTGTGACATAAAAAATATCCCTATAAAGAGATGTCAATGTTAAGAAAAAAGTTTATAAAATGTCCAGTAACCAAAATGTACCAGTTATTTTGTCATAGAAACATAACAGGAATTTGCAGTGCAGGGACTTCATTCCAAATATTTTGCCTATGAGTTGCAGAAATTCAGACAGTTTTTTGCTAACCACTTCTTTCTTTCACATTGTAAATATGGCTAAACCTCACCTGTGAGGGGCACTTCATAGCTGGCTTCTCTTCCTCTTAGAAAAAAAAAAAAAAAAAAAAATCAGATATAGTTTGATGGTGGCAGTGTCAGGAATTTTGAGCATAACATTAGGATTTAGCCTGGATTACACAACCCAGGACCCAGCCTAAATGTGTGAGATTAACTTTGTGCCATCTGGGGAGTCATCTGGTCCCATACCAAAAGGTGTTTCAGCTGAAATTGAGGAGACTAATTGTTATACATAAGTAACAATTGACAGTAATAACAGCTTGAGAGAATTTGAGCTGATCATTTGACTGGCACCTTTGTAATGAGGAATCCTGTATTCAGGTGGTGCTTGCCCAAGTTCACCTGACTCACAGCAAGTTTGATATCTAGTAAAGACCAGTAACATACTGATGTATCATATCAGGGATCAGAAAAAAATTGTATCTTGTTGCTATGGGAAATGAGGGGAAAGCCTCACAAACTCATTTTGATTAAAGGGAATGGGATAGAGGGAGAAAAATCTTGTTGGAGAGAAATAGCTTTCATACTGGCAAATAAATGAAACAGTTTCATCTTTCTCTGAGACACAGTGTCAGGCAGAGAGTCTGGGTAAACCTTCATATGCAAAGCAGCAGTGAAGTTACAGTTTTAAAAACTTTTCTAAGGTTGCAGTGGGTGGGAAAGGTGAATTTGAGATTGAAAACATTTTGAGACTATAAAGTTTGGAATAATAAATGACTGATTTCCTCTTTTCAACAAAGCTGTGCTTTTCTCTCACGTTCCATTTCCTTGCAGCCAATAAACTAATGAAATACCAGTGTCTTTATATTTCTGTGTTGTACAGATGTCCTTTCTCGCTTTGTCTCCTCTTGAGGCTAATTTATCTCTCTGATTACAGCATTATAAAAAAGTTACATTCACACTTGTTTTATTCCTTTAATTTTTTTCTTTCTCTCTATGATAAGAACACTTTTTTTAATTGACACCTAAGAAAAGGTATCACAGAGACAATATAAAAAAGGGTTACAGGACTTTAGACTTTTTCTCAATTGAAATGTCTGACGGAAAATTTAATCACAAGCACACAAAATGAAAGACTATTNGAGAAGAGGACCACTACCATTCTAGTGCGCCTTCATGCAATAAATGAAAACTTACACTCTTTTTAGCACCATATCTGAATTTGGATTGATTTAAGGGAACCTAATGTGATATAATTTATATGGTGAAGCAGTTAGTAAGAAGACTGCAGCAAGAAAATCAAACAGAATAAGAGCATAGAGAGAGCTAATCCCTGCTGCTGTAATTAAGAGAGCAGTATATTATAATCATAAACATCTCTTCAAATAGTTATGTCAGGTCATTAAGAGAGCACCTGAGTTTGTTGCAACATGTCCTCACAAAGCAGAGTGCGCCACGGTCACTCCTGTCTGCGTCAGTCCTTCCCAAAATGGATTGCTCTCAGGACAACCCCAGGGCTCACGTAGCAAAATCCGTTTTTTTCCCCCTCCGTGTCATTCCCAGCATTTGTCACCACCTCATCCTTTAAGCTCTAAGCACTGTCCAGGGAGTTGCATAACTCCTGTGCAAAATTCAAGTACAAATCAATGCACAGCTCAGGCCTGAAGGAGAAGCCAAATTATCCTCTGTTAAATCATTCTTTATTTTCTTCTTTTTTTCCAATTTTTTTTTTTTGCGAAGACAGCCCTAATTTTTCATTTTTATGGCCTTTTAACATGAACTCCTTGTAAGCACATAACCTGCTGCATGATGGAATACACAGAAAAACAAAACCCCCAAACAGGCTTGATATGAAAAACAGGGCTAAAATTTAGCTTTGCAATGGGGAAAAAAAATTT
>VYZQ01037522.1:12271-48322 GCA_013400655.1 Mystacornis crossleyi
AAGGCCCACTTAGAATTAGGCTGTAATTGGTAAGCGCAAAAGGGATTTAAAAATTTTTTCTAATTAAAAAGGCCACCGACATCCCAATACACAGAGATATTAAAATGTTCCAGTGGCTGTTCCTAGCTGTATGTGTAGGTGCACAGTCCCTTAGTTGTTGTCTACTTTGTTGCTTACTTTGAAGGCAGCATGGAATCACACCAGGAATACTGGAAGATATAAAAAATATTTAACCATAAAGCATGTGCATATTAATATATCATGAAAATTAATATTATTCTAAATAATTTCCTAGTCCACATACTGCATGATACAGAAAGGGAAGCTGTATATGGCTCATTATACAGCCTTGGTTGTATACGATGAAAATTTAAATTATCTCTTCCATTTTTGCCAAATGCATTTTTGAATTATGTGGCAGTTTTCATTTTGTTGTCCTTGAGTGCACAGAAATGAGGAATTTTTCTGCAAAGTGTTTATCTCCAAAACCCTGCAAATTATGAGCCTGGAGATCTTGATCTTATATTAGAAACTGCTTTCATATTTTAGGCTTCAGCTACTTATTTGGCTAAGACAGGGATGATGAAAAGACATTTTGAGTAACTGATACTTCATTCTATATTCTTCTATACAATGATGACTTTTAGGATATCTTAAAACTAGAAGAAGAAAAGATTGTAATGCTGTAGTTGATGAAATACGAAAAAGTTCTTTCCTTAAAATAATGTTCAGGAAATACTAAGTATTTCTGAAAGACCAAAGAAAAATCTGTGTACAAATTGCTCACAAACAGAACAACTTGTGATCACTTCAGTGCCATGTATGGAAATCTGTGTTCTGGAACAGACTAACATTCTCTCCCTCATACTTGTTCCATATTTCTGAAGTTCATTTTTTGCAATCCAATCAGAAATGCAAGACTAGAAAGAATGTATTTCTTTTGTGAACAAATGTGGACATTTTACGAAAAAGATGCTGAATATCAATTCTCTTAAGACAGCACTTCAAATAAGTTAGTTTCAGCTGTACACAAACAGATTTTAATAAACTGAAGAAAATATAAATGTAAGTTTAAATTTAAAAATTTAATTTTATGACAGTGGAATTATTTAGATGAGGGCATCGAATGTACATTGGAGAAAAATTAGATGTGTGAAACAGTGTTTTTATAAATGTTCCTTACTAGGTTACTAGGGTTTTTTGGGGGTGCTTTTCCTTTTTTTTTTTTTNTTTACAGGGAAACCTAAAAGGGTCATGCAGGTGCTTTCATATTTCCACCCAGTGGCTAGCTCTGAAATGCTGCTATGCCAAAAATGCACATTTGTGCTTTAGAAAACGTATTCTTTAGACTAAGCCAAAATGGTTTTTTAGACTAAGCCATCACTGTGATCATGTTATTCAGTGTAAGTACTAAAAACCTGCAGCATTTAAACTTTTCTGGTAACTACTCTTGCCAGCAGTCCAGACTTCTCTTCGATAGTAGCTGAAATTATGAATACTTTTACATTATTTAATGTCAATCTCTGCTGGTTGTTTTCACTTGATTTAACTACTGGCATATTGTTCCAGGTAGCAGCACACTTGTGACAGGTCAATGAAACTGTAAAAGCAGTCAAGAAGGATAGTTAGCCAGGGAGTAATTAGCTGATTTTATTTTGGTCACAAACATGTTTACTTAAATAAATGAAACACAGTNAATCAGGAATTAAGCCATTTGTCTTACTAGAATGAACCTGTAGTGAATTTAAGGTGTTCTGATGTTAAAAGAGACTCTCATGGTACAGCTGGTAGACCTGACCACTTTGTGTAGATAACTGAGTCTCTTCTAACATAACTTTTTACACTTTTGTTAAAGGCAGTCCCACCAGCTCCCACATTCTCACTCTCAGTTCTCTGGCCTCTTGGTTTTCTTGATCTAACTCTGGGTAGTGACCTATCCTTAAGCAGGATCAATGAAATGAAGCTGGTTAAAAAAAAAAAAATCTACAAACATGTTCTCTGGGGGAATGACAGCCTTGCCTTCAGAGCTAGACTGGCCTGCAGGAACCTGGCAAGGCTGAGGGCTGATTTGAGAGACAAGATTCAGCATAGACCAGTGTCCCTGGAGCTCCAGTGATGGAGGATACAGCTGGCATTCCCAGAACCCTCAGCTTTGCTCACACCATGCAGACTTCTACATCTTTGACTTTGACAGGGAGATAAGAATACCTCTGAAGTTGTCTCTGGCTGTTGGCTTTTACAGGGAAACCTAAAAGGGTCATGCAGGTGCTTTCATATTTCCACCCAGTGGCTAGCTCTGAAATGCTGCTATGCCAAAAATGCACATTTGTGCTTTAGAAAACGTATTCTTTAGACTAAGCCAAAATGGTTTTTTAGACTAAGCCATCACTGTGATCATGTTATTCAGTGTAAGTACTAAAAACCTGCAGCATTTAAACTTTTCTGGTAACTACTCTTGCCAGCAGTCCAGNATGCCGCATCCCTGTAGAAGAGAACTGCCTTGAATTTCATGGTTGTTTAACTGTACCTATGTAAGATAAGAAGCAGAACTACAGGGACTTGTGATGTCAGAGCCATAATTTTTTTCCCCAAAGCACATGACTGAAGTACTTTTTTCAGTTGTTTTACTAACCTCCCTCTGAGTAAGTAGCACAGTCTTTACATAAAAATCTATATGCATGGGGAAAAGTGGATTCAAAAATGAATCTGGACATGCATGTTAAATAATATTTCTCTAGAAAGCATAAAAAAAAGCTGATTTTTGTTGAGTTGTTGTGTTTTGGGTTTTTTTGTTTGTTTGTTTTGTTTTGTTTTGTTTTGTTTTGTTTTGTTTTGTTTTGTTTTGTTTTTTGTGTCCAGGTGGTTGTCCCTGGGGCTGGGACTCACTTTGTAAATCTTTAAACTATCATTGAAACCTTAGAACTAGTAATTCAGGATGACAGTGTAATATTCTTCAAAGAGTCCAGGCAGCAGCTGAGAGAGATTTCAAGTGTAAAGTGCTGCTCAGGATGACTTTGTGTTGTCTTTGTCTATACACTCTTCCTTTCAACATTATAATCAGGAATTAAGCCATTTGTCTTACTAGAATGAACCTGTAGTGAATTTAAGGTGTTCTGATGTTAAAAGAGACTCTCATGGTACAGCTGGTAGACCTGACCACTTTGTGTAGATAACTGAGTCTCTTCTAACATAACTTTTTACACTTTTGTTAAAGGCAGTCCCACCAGCTCCCACATTCTCACTCTCAGTTCTCTGGCCTCTTGGTTTTCTTGATCTAACTCTGGGTAGTGACCTATCCTTAAGCAGGATCAATGAAATGAAGCTGGTTAAAAAAAAAAAAATCTACAAACATGTTCTCTGGGGGAATGACAGCCTTGCCTTCAGAGCTAGACTGNAACATGTTTAATTAAATAAATGAAAGACAGTAGAAGTGATCTAACTTGTTTTTCTCCAAGGTACAGTATAAAGGCTGATCACGCATTTGGCGCTGGGCACTACAGAGTGAATCTATAAGAAAAGCAACTCCTTGGGCACAGAATACTTACATACTAGGGAGAAAATACTGTGAGTGAATCATCTATTTAATCTAGCAAGCACGAATACAGAAAAAAACATGAAGTTAAAAGACAGAAAATTCAAACTGAAAACAAGACAGGTTGTTCGGGTAGGAGTGATTGAAACAAACTATCTGGTGAAGTGCTAGATTCTCCATCTTTCAATGACTTCCAGGGCAGGCATGTTCTCTGAAGATGTGTCATTTTTTGCCAGTGACAAGTTACTCAGAGGGCAGTTTGAAGAGCAGTAGCTGACGAGCTAAACATCCCCTCTGGCCTCAAACTCTCTAAACATGGTACACTGCCATAGATCTTACAGGCAAGGCACAAAGCACAAAGATGCCACAGCTTTCTTTTGCCAGCTACAGGAGAGAAGAGGAACAATAAGGGCCACACTGCAAACGGAAGCCTGAGAGAAGTAAAATTCCTGTGCAGGTATGTCCGAAGCGAAAAAGGCTGTGGGATGTAAATAGATTATTGTTCCAGGGTGAAAAGAGGATGTATGAGCTTCTCTGTGATGCTTTACACATGAGATCCCCTATTAGCTTAAGTGTGCATTAATTCAGATGCAATATGCATAAACCGGAGCAAATCCACAAAGCTGCAACTTGGAAACAGCTGGAGTACTCTTTAATTACAATGAATCCTTTCCATATGGGATGCAGAGGATCTGGGATGAAAATTAAGAGCAATGCTGTAAAATGTTGTACTGGTACTTGTGCACCTGCAGTCCTGAAGGCATGTGTGGCAGGTGCCTGTCTGCAAACCCCCATTTTTCTGGCCAGTTCCCTAATTTTTCGAGGTGTAAGGCTCTGACAATCACACTACATGTTCATGCGGTTTGTAGGAAAAGGCTTGGTGCTTTACCGCTGGTAACTAAATGTGCATCATTTTAAGGACTTGACTCATGACCTAACCACACTGCAGAGTTGGTCTCATCACCTTCATCTGGAGGAAAATACTGATTTCCAACCTTGCCCTTGCACCCACATAACTCCCCTGTCTGGTTTGGGAAGATGTGTGTACAGTTTCTGGTGTGTGGTGGATTCTTATGTTTCCACAGAGAGACAAAGGTGGAACAGCAAAGAGGTGGTACTGTTTGATTTTTCTCCTTGAAACAAGAAAATATGAAGCCACGTAGCTGCACCTCTAAACTGTTTTTTGCAAAGGCCTACAGGATATCTTGGGGAAGATGTAGGGGCCAGAGGAAGTCTGAAGGGACCAATTCACAGATCGCCCAAATTGCCGTGGTTTTAGTCCAGCAGTAATAGCTGTTTCCAATTTCATTGCCATCCATTGCCATCCTCCCCTTCCTTTTTTTTTTTTTTAATAGAGCTTTTGTAACATGCTATTTTGCTTGCACTGCTAAAATCATGTGTCCTTAATTCTTTTTTTCCCCCTTCTAAACAGTAGTAAATGTGATCGTTATCTTGCAAAGGCTCAAGTCTGTCATTTCCTTGGAACTGCCATTACACTGATGCTATCAGTGGAAGGGAACAAGGTACTCTGAGCTGTTACAGATCCATCGTTAGCATAGAATCCTATTGATTCTCCATATCTTTTTTCTAAGGCTGAGCCACATGGACAATGTATACTATAATCATTGAACATCAAGTGTAAATTGGAAGTGCTATAGCTTGTTTTCAGTTGTCTCAAAGTAGAGTAAATAGCAGGAAATATTCACAAATATTCAGTATATTTGAGTGCTAAAAGTTATTTTTTCCTCCATGGTGGATAGGAATTTGCAGATTGGTGTTTTTCAAGTGGAAGTTAGAGATATATAATTGTTTGGGTTTTTTGTCTGCTAGACATTCAACATGCAAGACTTCTTTCTAAGATTTTTTTATTCTATTCTGTCCTTAAGACCCAGCCTTAATTACCTGCAGGCAGCCCAGAAGGAGTTATTTAGGTATTAGTTAGGTATTTTCCTCCCGTTTCCATCTCTTTTCCTTTACTTTGTTATCAAAGGTCTGCTCAGTGTTAAGTGTGTCTCCTCTTTTTGCTTAGCTCTATTATGATGAAATGTGGCTCAGTGGCATGGTATGCTCTATTACTTCTTGAATTAAGCAAGTTCTGAGTCGATTGTTCTTTGAATGTTGCCTGCAGATTCGTGAGCACATCCTTCCCTGGGGATGTACATAATCTTCTTCTTTCCCATCAAGGGGAGTGTAATTACAACAGAGAGTGGTGTGACAGATGTGGGTATTATAAACAGACTATCAGTGTTTTCTGAACGACTCAGGCATTAGTTTTCCCTCCTACCAAACTCCAATGGAATGTTCTCTGTATCTCTGTATTGTAAATCAGAATCTTGCTATCGGTTCTCATTCATTCCAATACTGTATTTTAGCCAAGTACCAATAACTGTACGTTGCAATGTGTATGATGCCTCCTCCTTTCCTCTGTCTGCTCATTTATTTCTGCCTCCCTTGCCCTGATTTAGTTGCAATTGGGAGCCTTTATTAATTTTCAAATGGAAATCTGTCTAGATTTGCCCTTATCATGTATGTCATCCAATCTTTCATTTACAGCCTTTTTATGCATTTCTGGGTGCTGTTTTATTTTTCTATTAATAGAGAACTGTCTTGAACTTTTGCACCTTTTTTGCTTTGTGTGTTAATGTAGCTGTTCATATCACACAGCTCATGGCTTACTTCTCCTCAGAGTCCATTTTTTAATTATTATAAATGTGTAGTGAAATTGGAGAAGCAATCTGCCTTGCAGTACATTTTACACTTACATGAACATACAGACTGAAGACCTTTTATTCCTAGAGGTTTTACTTTCTTGTAATTCATTTCATGCCAAATAAAATGAAGGGCTACCCATCTTACCTCCGACTTGGAAACTGAAAAACACAAGAAAGCTCCAAAATGAAACAAAATCTCCATTGATGTTTAAATGCCTTCTTTTAAGGGAAGAAGAGAACAGTAAATATACATTTTTTTGGATCCAAATGAAAACGGAGCTAGAGGGACTTAATGTCCACATAAGCTTTGAAGTTATTCTGACAACTCTAGTCCTGTTTATTTATCTTTGTCCCATTGAGATTTGAGCCACTATAGTATGGAAAATATTCATTAATATTCTTGCATATAAAGGTAACTCTCCTAATTCTTCTGAATTCTCTCTTATTTTATTTTATTTTCTCACTCAGAAGTTCAAAGTCTGCTGTCTGGGAAAGTACCCTAGTACACTTGGTTGTTAAGCAATGGGAATCCTACTTTCTCTTGCTACCCTGCAGTATGAGAAAGATGTGTTTCTGCCAGTGCCTGAATGCTCAGTACCTGTGCCTGGGCCCCAATGAAACCTTGGAGGCTGAAACCCACCTTCACAGGTAACCAATCATCCAGCCAAGGGAAAGACAAAATTTGAGTGTCTCTCCCTCCCCTACTCTGCTTTCAACATCTCCTCTCTCCAGGTTTGGACTCCCAGTTCGCAGTCACAGCCCCACAGCGCTTAGAGGGTTTGACAGACAAACTTTTACCCCTGGCTGGAAGGCATTACCTCTCTAACAGAGCCAAGAGAGCAGAAGTGCCCAGTCCTTCAGATTAGCTCCATCCCCTCTGCCCAGCTGCTTAACCTGGGACAGCAGGTTGGCGCTGAAACTGCTGAGACGCAGAAGTGTGTGCCGTGCTGCCAGTGTGGAGGGGGCAGCAGAGGCACAGCTGGAGATTCAGAGACACAGGTGGACAGGCCTGGGCTGAAACACCTTCAGCTTGTACAGCCTGTAGGCCTGAACCTGAGAGTCCTCCTATTCAGTACATAACTGGGCCATGGGAACACCAAGCAGAAGCTCGCCGCTGACTCCTTAAAAACTGCAGTGAGCAGCTTTCTGTCTCTGCATGAATCTGGACCCTGGAGAAGGGAATCTGAGAGCATTAACCAAACACTGGCTGCTCTCTTCCTTAAGCTGCAGATGGGCTGCAGAGTTGCTTTGCAAGTATTGCCTGATCCTAAATCACAGACTGAAACTTAGTGGGAAATTTTCCTGCCTTTCTTGCAGGCGTGTCTGTGTACATTGGCAGGAAATGCAAGGGATCTGCCTAGTAAAGAATTCCCTAATTCAATTCTTCCTCTAGCCCCATACCAACCCTTCCAGGGTAATGGTCCTTGCAGGAAGCAATTTCGTATAAGCTTTTCCACAATGTGGAGAAACAGGCCATTTCACACAGCCCCTGGCATCCCAACCCAGTGCATCTCTCAGGCCCTCCTGTATGAGTCCAGACATAGAAATGTGGGCCAAGTCTCTTTCTGGTTACTTGTTTTTATTGCAACAGTTTTCTTGGGAAATGCAAACATAATGGACTCCCTCCCAAACTAAGTCATGCTTCAAACAGTCTTGCAGCACTCGTGTTCTTCTGATGCCATACTTCCCCATGATCAGGAATAGCCTCGACACTACCCTATGATCAGGAATAGCCTCGATCACGCAAAATAATACTTCTTTCCCTGTTGGACAGGGGACATGGGACATGCCATTCCTTCAGGGAACAGAAGTAAGGGGATACAGCTCCTGATTCCAGTCAGATGCCACAAGAACAGAGCATATATCTTTGTGAGTGAATTGGTGGGTAAGATTTTTTTGCAGTTGTATAGAAGAATTGTGAGCAACAGTCTCGACTGGAGAAGAAAGACCTGCATTTGCAAGGTAATTTATTTGGGATAAATCACATGAATGACTCCAACCTCCTTCAATGCTGCTGTTTACATGAGGTGTCACCAAAACAAAAAATAGGAAGGAAGGACAACCTGAAAGGAACGAGGTGAACAATTTTCTTTCTCAGTGGCTGCTGTTGCTGGGTTGGCTGCATAAGTGACTGTTTAGCTGTGCAGTCTGTTAGAATGAAATTCATCTCAGATCCAAGCATTTTTTCCACATTTTGGGTTCATATTTACATTTGTTAAGGTTAATAGACCTGACAATTTCTTCATGTTCTCACCAGGGAGCAGTCACTGACAAACCGTGGGAGAGACTGAAACAATATTCTCCACAGAAAGTAAAATCTGTGCCTCACAAAGCTGTTACACATTCCTCCCTAGTAACAGTCCTCAGTCCTTGGTGGTGAAAATCAATGCAGTGCCCCTGAATTTACCTCAGCAATGCCAATTTGCACCACGTGTAGATCTGACAGCTTAACCTCATTACTTATCTTCCTCATTGTTGTAGTAATTGCAGTGGGACCTTAGCATTTCCTAAATCCACTGTGTTCTTTCCTTCTCTTCTGGAGTGTTTTGGTTTCTAATTATTCTGTGTTTGTGGTACAAAGCCCCAGCTTCAAGTGTTCTATTTTGTCTTTTAGATGCCAGCTGCAAAAAGCCATTTTTTAAAAGAACAGGTTAAAACCAGGGATCAGGCGAGAGGTGGCTTTGGCCACTTGTAATGGTGCATGCCTTTAAAAAAAATAGTACAGGAAGCCAGGAAATTCCTTCAGGAGAGAACTGAATTGAATTTTTAAGGTTAGTACATAATCTGGGGAAGTATGAATCTGCATTTTTCCTACTGGAATCAGCGCTCTTAGGATATCTGAGTCAGGGACGTTACTGAGTCTGAGACCCTATCCTTTCGGCTTTCTTCCCCTTCCCAGACTCCAAGGAGAACTACCCAGGCAGATTTTAAAGTTCAAGAAGACAACTAAGACCTGAGCAGTAACCTTTTTTGAGCTGAGCTGAAGTAAGTGGCGGTATGCCTGCTCCTAAACTAATAACATGAGCTAAAATGCATTAGCTAAATAGAGAAATTTAAAGTAAAATATTTTATTTGCATTTAAAGCAGTATAAGTGGTATAGGCAGGTCCTGTGGCCAAGCCTCTGTGGTAGTATCCTGCCGCTGAGGGAACCAAATCCAGTGCGTGAATCCACATAAAAAGTACTCTCTCTTCCACTTATTCCAGGTTCAGTACGAGGCAGGAACTGAAAATTGGTAAAAGTGTTTAAAAGTCCCTGCTTTGCAGACTAGGGTTTAGAAAGACTCATTCCCAAAGCTCAGCTGGTGTTTTGTAAGATAGTTTCATGGCATTCCTTTGTGCTCTTGCCTTTAATGAAGTCTGGCTCAATCACTGCAGTGCTCATCAGTGAAAGATCTTCCACCACAATGCCTTCACTTTAGAGATCTCCATAATAAATGTCTCCCAAAAGTAGAGGATAGTTGGAATAGCATGACATTCTTGCTCTTAGGTCAAATTCTTGCTCTTAGCAGCCTTGTGGAGAAAAGAGTGAGTTGGCCTTTGTTAGCACCTGGTATTGGCTTCTGTGACAGGTCATACTGCCCTTTCTGTGGGAGTCCAAGCAACAATTGCTGCACATGGCCAAGTACTAATCACACTTATTTGCAGATCATCCTTCCTTACACCAAGCCTATCTCATTTCTCTGCCTCCAGCTCCACCCCATGTATCCTCTGACATTTTGGAAGCTCAGGAACAGAAATGTTATGGCTCACCATCAGTGCACCTTTGTAATCTGATGTCATATCTTGTTTGCTATGCACTTTTTGTTTCATCCGGAAGTTCTAGTGCACATCCTCTCTGCAAAGTTTTAATTTAGTCCTTTGTTGGACAAATCTCATATGGTGACTAATGCAGGAAGAAAGATTGGGTAAAAGTCAAATAATGTATCAAAGATTTGGCCCCAAGTGAAATAATGCTAAATATAAATGCAAATAGGAAAGGTAGACTGGGGGGGAGAGAAAAAGTGCTTGCTTGCATACAGCTTTTCTTCAGAGATAAATAAATTCAGAACATTTTTAGATACAGGCTGAATAGAGTATAATGCTGTATTTGTCCTCAGCTTTTATCACAACTGAGAAGAGTGAAAAATTGCCTCATCTGTAAGGGCTGGGAATATAATGAGCAAGAATGAGCTTCTCTGTCAGTCCTAATAGCTTTCCCTCTGAACAGATAGCTGCAGCGGGGGAGATGTCACTTCTTCCTGCAGTTACCAAATAGCACTAGTAAACTACAAGTTTGCCACTACAACTCAGCTGACTAGTAAGAAATACAGACCCCTTCCATGGTATGCTCTGGAGCATCACTTACAGGCACATAAACACAGCTACAGATGCACATAAAGAAAAGCACACATATAAATGCATACAGAGAAGAGAAAAAGGCTAAAAAACATGTACCCTACAAACTGTTGGGTTCCAACATTTTAAATGCATGGCATAAAACTTTATTTCAACTAAACTTTGCATAGAGTAGGACCAAATTTGCTTAAAATATCTCTCTATACTAATACATACATCTAAAATACTGAACATGTATGTAAAAATATATATTCACATGTGTACCATATATATATTCACAAATTCCTTTGGTATTTGAAGATGTTATTTTAAGTCCCTGAGACCCCAAGGTTTATTTAACTTCTAAACTTAAAGAATAGTAGTTCATGTTCTTACACACCACTAGATGGTGACTTGTGTAATGAGTTGCTGACTTTTATCCTACAGTACATTTCTCTTTTTATTGGGATGAAACAGAATCACAACATTACTGTCTGCCTTGTAAATAATTTACCCTGAAGGATGTTTATGGAAACATCTGGTTATAGGGGTCTAAGGCAAAGTTATGGAAAGAAAAACTGAACATGATTCCTACTAAACTCTGTTTGGGATTTTTGATACCTTTGTACAATTCAGAACTTTTGTTTTGTTAATAGGGGTTGCAGGATGTCACGTACAAATGATTAGGCTCCAATTCAGATGTCTCCTGAGACAAAATAGCATCCAATTACAATTATGTAATGCCATGTGCATCAGCTTGTATAAACAGTAAGCTTTCACACATCAAGCCAAACTGCCTCCCCCCATGTGTGTTGTGTTCCCACTCAGAGCAACCTCTCATTTTAGCTATCTGCTATTAAAAGGCTACTTCAGAATCATATTTGGCACCTTTCCCTTCATGGTTGCAGCTACCACATCAAACAAAAGCACTTTGTTTGGCAGCTGTAGTCTCGTTCTTCAGCTGGGCAGGGGATCAGAGTCTTATCAATAACAGGCTGTACCAAAGACTCACTCACTGCTTTCGTCCAGTGACACTTGTTGCTATTAATACCCTTCATCTGGCATAAATGAGGACAGCCTTTAGCCTCAGATAAGTGGTGAAAGTTCAATGATATCTATGCACTGAATAAGGAAAAGTAATATTTCTCTCTCCGATTAATGCATCATTGAGAGTGGAAGATACTTAGAGCCGAGTTTGTTTACAAGGAGGGGACCTGTCTCCAGTTGTTTAACCCAGGCTGCCAATCTTTGTCAACACCCATGCAAGCAATAGTAATAATAATTCACTGCAATAAGAGCCAACTTCCTGTAGTTCGGCTGTTATTAACAGACCGTGATATATACATTATGGCTTTCCAAAACAACTAGAATGAGATTGCCTTGAAGATCTTGGTTCCTGAAAATCTGACTCCTCGAAGGAGACTTACAAATCTGCAAGCATGAATCATTTTTGGCCTGTACAATGGACCTCCTTTCTGTACATGATTAGTAAATGGTCTGTAATGGCTATTCCTGTAATTTGTAGCTGCAGTGAGCGTAGGTATCCCCTTGCTTTACCTGTACTGTCCTGATGGATGACTTCACTACAGGGGTCTTGTTCTTGCCACCAAATCAAATTTTCTTTTCTCATCAAGCAAACTTCCACCTGTAAACTAGCAGTTGTTTTCTGTGAGCATTTACACAAGCTAAAATTTTCTTGTGCAAAGGTCTTGGCTGAATCAAAATGTTCTTGAAGAACACATTTGAACATCCTTGTGGTCTATCTCCACCTATCTCCACTGTTGTTTGATCTGTTATAGCAAGGCCTTGTGTGTGGCTGGAATCCAAGCATTTCTGGTACAGTGTTTATTAATGCCCTGCCAAGATGAAACATTTCTGAAACAAGATTAGCATCAGTATTTACAAGCAGAGGGTTAGCTCTAGAAATAGCTCAATCAAAAGATGTCAGAGCAGGCAGCTATTCATGGGAAATTATTTGCAAGAGACACATTCTCCCCTCCTCAGTTGTGCTTAATGTTTTCTTCCCACCATCAGATTCACTCTCCAGTTCAAAGCTTAAATGAGGAAAAGACATTATTGCTTCCCAGAGTACAGCTCTGTTTACTTTCTGCTACCTTTCTGCTTGCAAAACTGCCTATTGATTTCTTACCGTGTGTATTTCTGTCCTAATGACTAATGACTGAGCCTGAAGCTGTGCCAGCCCTGGCAAAACAGGTTGTGTCTGTGCCACACTGAAGTGGACGTAAGAGGAGGTTTTTTTTATTTAATTGAAATAATCTCTGATCGTGTCTTGCTGAGCACAGACTGCTTTTATGTCCAGCTCTGTGGGGACAAAAGGGATGGGAGAAGTCCTGGGAGAGCAGAAGCTTTGGAGGCACATGGAATTTATGCTGAGTCCACATATCCACAGGTCCAAGACTGCTTATATACCTTATAAGTTATATAGTTACACATATATAACTATGAACATGGTTTTTAAATCTAGCTTTTTACACTGATAGAATGTGTCTTTGAGAGATCTATCAGTCCTTCATTTTTCATTCTGAGGAAACAACAGCCAGTACTCTGGCTTTCAGAATGGATATACAGCCAAGCCTTGTGAACGCAATATAGCTAATTTGCAGTGTCCTGCTGGGAGCCCGGTGACACTGTAACCCGAACCCTTGATGTGACCAAAACTGGCCTCAGGCAGAGCGCATGTCTTTTGAAGTAAACACACAAAAAGCAATAACAACACCAAAATCCAACCCCAAAACAAGTCAAAATCTTGGATATGGGGAAAGCAAAAATAAAATGGTGACTGTTACTTATCTGGTTTGAAACAAGAGCTTTTTCTAGACTCTAATCTATATTCTACCTCTCTTTTCTCTACAGCTTGTCAGATGAAATTTGAAATGCAAGTAAAAAATTGGTAGTTTAAAAAAATTGCTCCCATTAAACTATTTTAGAGGGTTATAATTCAGTAAAAAATATGCTCTAAATCTAGCTCGCTTTTGCTAGCTAAAGGGATTTTTGAAGAGTGATATGCTATACGAAACTATGCATGCACATGCCTTGTAACTGGTATCAGCTGAAGAGTTAATCCTTATAGATGTGCACTGACTAGAGCTCATGTGATTTTCTGTTTTCCTGTTGCATAAAGTATCTGGGAACAATGAATGTGATACATTGCTGCCACTAATGCTGTAGCCTGTCCCTTTGTTTAATTACTGCAATTAATCTTAATCTGTCTTTGTTTGGCAACAGCTATGTTAGGAAGAACCAGCTGAATGCTTTTCAAAGAGACTGCTGTTTTGATCACTGAGCTCACAGTCTTTTCTTTGGCAGATGAAAATATTCAGCGTTTTATTGCAATAAGAGTATATGCTGTATAGTTCTCCAAAATACAATTGTGTATTGCTAAGAGAGGGGGAAAAATATTTGCTACAAAGGGATTTTTTTTGTATACACAGTAGAAAAATGAAATTCAGTGTGTCTAGAACATTTTGCCCTGTTCTGTCTATAAAAATGACACAGCTGTGTTTCACATTGTATGAACCACTCACATAAGCATTTAATTCACTCATTGTATATTGAGCTACATAAAGATGATGTAATAATTAGGTCTGAAACAGATGGAAGTCCTACTTCAGATAATACAATCACTAAAATAGCATATGCTGGCTTCCTTCAATTCTATACATTTTAGTCTGTAAAGCTGTACTTCTGATCAGATGACAGTTGCTGAAAATAATAGAATAGGCAAGGTTTGCAGAAAATTTTCTGAGAGAGAAGATCTGCGTTTTTTTTCAGTTCTGCATTTTTTTAGGCATTGCTGTATATACAAAGAACACCGCGTACAATTTCTTGGTTGTGATTCTAGGAAAATACAGTGAAGGAGTAACAATCTCATGGAAACAAGCTTAAATCTTTCCACTGAGTGTCAGTGAGTATAACTTCACCGCATATAGGCTGAAGGATCATGAGCTGCTTTGGTCTTGGCTGTGCAAAGGTCAGCCGCATGGGTCATCTGTTCTTTACCTACCCTTGATTATGTGAAGAACAAGACTGTGCACACACAGGGAGGATGGAACACATTTTCTGGGAAGTCACACCTACAAAGGTAAGTCGTGCGTTTCAGATGGGTCTCCAGCATCCCTGTAAGAAGAAAAGGTTCTTTTACTCTGTATCCAGGGTTCATTCTTACGAGAGCCCAATTAAGCAAAGTTTCTATTGTTTTCATCCCCTCTGGACATAAAAAAGAGGTGGTATCCCATCTGCCATAGAAGAACTTCACCTGGGAGAAAACTGGAATGCAGAATTTTGCAAAGCAGGCATTGCCTCATGAGCAACCAGGTAAACTCAGCTTCTGCAGGTTTCAGTGACAGCCTTGCTAAGAAATTACCGTGTGTGGCAACAAAGACATCAGGTATTGTAAATGCTGCAGAGTAAAATTGGTCATGGTACATTTGCCATTTCTATGGCAAGTGATAAACTCTAGGGATATAGGAACATGCCAACATTGGCGCCAGAATTGTACGGCAGTGGTAGTGCGCTCAGATCCCAGGATCTGGATGATTTTCGTTTCAAAGTGACTGTATACCTGACCTCTCTTCCAAAATATTTTAAATAGAAAGAAACCACCTGGGTCTTCTGACCTTCTACATGTCAGAATGTCCTTCTACATGTCACAGTGACCTTCTACATGTCTATATTGCCTCAGTGTGGGAAAGACATGAGCCTGTTAGAGCAGGTCCAGAGGAGGGCCACAAAGTGTATCAAGTGGCTGGAGCACCTTTGCTAGGAATACAGGCTGAGAGAGTTAGGGTTGTTCAGTCTGGAGAAGGGAAAGCTCCAGGGAGATGTGATAGCCCCTTCCAGTACCTAAAGGGGGCCTGCAAGAAAAATGGGTGAAAAACTTTTTAGCTGGGCCTGGGCAATGGTTTCAAACTGAAGGACAGTCGATTTAGACTAGCAACAAGGACCAAGTCTTTTACAATGAGGTTGGTAAAACACTGGAACTGATTACCCAGAGAGGTGGTGGATGCCCCATCTGCGGAAAAATTCGTGGTTGGGTTGAGTGGGGCTCTGAGCAACCTGATTATTTGAAGATGTCCCTGTTCACTGCAGGGGGTTTGTATGAAATGACCTTAAAAGTCCCTTCCAACCTAAATCATTCTGTGACTTTATCTCTGTCCTACCGATGGACAGTTGTGTCTCACACAATTCCGCTTGCTGTGAGGTGACATTTGAATATTTACACATTGTGCTGCTTACAGCCACAATAACACAACTCAGTCAAGACTTGGGGAAAACTGAGAGGGTTGCATGGATTTGTTTGGAAAATATATCAGTGTCTGTAAAATCAGTGTGCTGTGGTTTTATGCTGATGCATGATTTCATGTTGGCTGGTTCAGGCAGGTAAGGCTGAAGAAATCCCTTTTTGGACCTATAATTCCAGTCCTTTAACAGAGACCTCTCTGCTCCAGGGAGCGCAGTCATGTTTCAGACCATTGCTCAGACTCAGTATGAATGAGAGCGTATTAGAGAAACAGTTCGCATTAATATCCCTCGTTTTAATCAGCACAGAGTCACCCAGCTGTGTCTGGGCAGCCACCACTTTCTCCCTGGAGGCCCAGTCCAGCACTGGGGGTACACGTACTTGTGTTTTGCCAAATAAACTTCAGTCTGTGCTTGCAAGATGTCCTCCACGGGGATGCAAGTCTAAATCACATAGATGCACAGAAAATGACTCCATGAGTGATTAGTCGAAATGTAAGGATTTTAAAAGCAAGACATGGTGGTTTTGTTCACTGGAGGAAACATTCAGCATTTATTTATTATTATGAACAAACACCAGCAGATTATAATTACTATTTTCTTTTCCTGCTACTGTGGCAATTGAAAACACTACAGAGCAAACCTGTTTGGCCCGAAGAGTTTACAAGCCAAGCATAAGGCAGGTGAAAGTGATGGAGATGTCAAAGTTGTCTCAGAAGTGAAATTAATAAATAGGTGCTTTATTTTAATTTTGTTGTTAAAATTTTTTTTTAAAGGAAATAAAATACCAGGATTGAACATAGTATTGCATCTGACCCCAAAAGTGAGCTTGTTCTAAGTGCCTGAAAAAATGGAAAGTAAATGGGGAGCTGGATTTTTCACAGAGCTGTTATAAATCCCAGATAGATACCCACTGGTATCTCTCTTACCCAGTGACTACAAGTAGGCATCTTCTATCAAGAGCGTTGGCTCCTAGGAGGAGAAGAGCACAGACTATGAGGTTTTGTATAGTTTTAAGTTTGGGATAAGGGTGCTCTTCATAAGAGAGGCTGAAATCAGACATGCAGGTCATGCCAAAGAGGTTTTCACGCATCCTATGTGCTAGTCCATAGCATTTCTGCTACACTTGTGATGCATGCTCTGTAGAAAAAAGCATTTTGTGTAAGCTTCAAAAACCAGTTTTCTTTGCTGCTGCCCTTTATTTTCACCTGCCAGTCATGCTACTAACTGAAGGCAGAGGCTTGTTTAGCATACTGCATAGATATGTCCCTTTGTTTGGTTTACAGATTCTTCACCAAGGACTTGTTTGTTATTTATTAAGCAGCTGAGTTTGCAGGAGCACATTTGAGCCATGGATTGTTTGCCAGCAGTTTGTAATAAGCCAAGGAAGAGCAACAACATATAATCAAACCCATTATGACTACATTAAGATTACAGTAGAGAAAGGAAATTGAACAAACAAAAGTATTGCAAAAGTACAGCTAAGAACGATGAAGATATCTGAACAATGTTGTAAACACTTATTACTACTTACATAAGGTCCACATGTCTGTGTACTCTCAAGCCTGAGACTGAACAGACTTTCCTTTTAAGGCTGTGCTCAGATAAGGTCAACCTCTGTTAATATGGAATCATATCAAATAAAATTTGTTTCTCAGCAGCTCTCTTAGAAAAACAGAAAACATTCCTTAAGTGGCTGAATTCTCCCTTCAGTCCTGACAATTTTTATTATTGAAGAAACAAGAGAAATGCAGGTAGGATGATAAAATCACAGAGGAATGTATCAACCTTAGGGAAAATAAATATTTAATATAGACAAATCGAAAATTTAAAAGAAAATAGTAAATAAAATATATAATGGAGAACCAGTATTTAAGATGCATTATTACAGACACATCTGTCAATGTAGAAATGAAATAGGTAATAAAATAGGCGTACTGTCAGTTCAGGCCTGAATGGTCAACATCCTCTTGATGTGGGGAAGGAATGGGAGGCAGAAAAAGTAAATGCAGGCCACTAGCAGAGAGGAGGTAGAGCACCAGGCTCTACAGAAGGCAAATGGGAATAGTTTTGTAAGTCAAATGTGTTTTCCAGTTCTCCCTTCTATGACATTTGCTGTGGGAGAGGCGTCGGAGGTGGCTGACAACAGCAGCCGTCTGCCCTGCACACACACCACACGCTGCTGGCCGGCCCACGCGCTGCCAGCAGCTCTCACTTGCTACAACGCAAACAGGAGGGGCAGCGGTAGCAAAATGCAAGGTCCAACCAGCCAGAGAGGCATCCTTGCTACGGAAAAGCATTGTTTTTAAGGGAATGGTCTCATGCAACAACTGATTAAAAAGTCTGTCTTTCCCTGTCAGCATCGTTTGATGAAAATTTTAATAGCAGACTTTGGATTATTTGGCTATTAAGTGGATTGAGACTTAGCTCAATCAGCTACTCTGCCATTAGGATCAGTGGCTTTCCTGGGACTGAATTTTTCTAGAAAAGAATTATTCACTGTGTTCTCAGAAGGAAGGATTGTATTTCAGTATTTTGGTAGAGAAGACTGCTGAGGCATAATGAGAACACAGAGAAAGAAAATATATAGCATGCTGTGCAAATGATACGGTCCTCCTTTCTTCTCTGCATAATTCAGTCCTTGCCAGATTTTAGTAGACAGGCTGCACTCAGTTTGCCTTTCAGAAGCTGATGATTGGAAATGCCAGCTCTCCCCTATCTCCCTGCCATAGGGCAAACCTGCACCTCCAAACACAGCAAATGATTCCCTCAGAATGGAGACTCTGAGTAGCTAGAAATCATCACATTTTCCCCAGGTGTCCCCTCTGATCATTTTGTCATTTAGGCTTAGCATTGTAGCATTAAAACAGGAACCAGCTGCAGGAAGTACAGGTAAATTAAGCTTCCCGAGACTGAAGAGATGAGCTCTTTTGGTCAGTACATTTACACTGAAGTAAAGCTGGTGGGAAGCAGTCATGGATCCCACCAGGACAGATCTGGTTGTATCAGGGCTGGAGGGGAGAGCGCATTTCTACCCTCTCTCTGCAGGGTTTTCTGCTCTCATGTAACTAACTAGGCAATAAAAATTAGTTGGAGAGGAATTCTTATTCTTCTTAGGCACAGCCCTCTTGATTACAGCCAGCATTATCACTGCCTTCCGGGGATTAAGTCAGTGCCTCTGAAAATTAAATCATGGGGAAGGTTGCTGGTTTTCCTGCAGTTCAAGATCTGAAATGCCTTTCAGGCTACACAGAAAGAAAACCATTGAGCTTTTCTTCGTACCCAGAGAATGGCACAATTGTGACCTTTTTTCAGTGCAAACCCCTGAGAAGATCAGCTAGGAGCATAGAGATGAGCTGCCTTGGAGAGAGGCTCTGTTGGTAAACTCTGCAAGGGGAAGGGAAAGTGGTCAGCGGACTCATGGGTCAGCAGTTGGCCCCCACGGGAGGTGATGGACTTTTGGCTATCTGCAGCCCAAGGCTCTGCTTGGCCACACAAAATCTGTAGCCTGCACAAGCCCAACCCAGCAGCATAGCTGCATAGTCCAGTGTATGCCTGAGCCATATTATAAGTGTGGGTCTGAGCTCTGTTCACCCATTAAGAAGTATCTGGGCACAAGTCCTCTGTGCAGAGCAGAGATGCAGGGACAGGACGAGTAAAGCCCAGGACTGTGCCATCCCCTACCTCTGTGTGATCAGCATATGAGCAGCTGCCAAAGCTGTCATCACTTATCCCACGCCTGTGGGAAGCACTGGGTATCTGGTGTCTGGTAGGGTGCTTAGAGAGACCCAGCTTTACTGGCTGCAGAAGCACAGAGATGAGATAAAGACATTATGACAAATGGGCACTGGAGATTACAGGGCTTCTGCTCGCGCACTAGCCCACACTGCTGTGCTCTGTGACTCCTTTACTGTGTATTCAGATAATGTTTGTATTCTTGATGATCTATAAATTAGATTAAAAGCAGAGAGATAAAGCCTGCTGAATAGGATCAGGCTGCTGAGGCATCTGTGCCAGTATCCTGCTCTGGGATCAGCTGCTCCTAAAAAAAGGCTCACAAAACTCAGTAAGTGACATGTAAATGAATAAACTCATCACTGGTCCTCTCTCACAGAGACTTTGTTCAGTGTGAGCTTGGCTGCATTTAGAGGCATTCAGAATTCCTTTTTTTTTCAAGGGGGAAGAGTTTCCGTATAGCATTAAAAGGGCAAATAATTAATGAAGCATTTTTATGATAAAAACCAGTTTGTACTAATGTATGTGCATTTTTCGTGAATACAAAAACACAGCGTCCTCCTACATGTATTTACCTCAACATAGGCATATACACATACCAAATATTTGCTCAGTTTCCCCCATAATTTAATATGGAGGTCTCTATCCATCCCTTTCTTGGTATGCCCTCTCTTCCCCCTCTCATAACACTTCAATAAAAAGCCAAAATCCCCAAGAGTATAATAATGCTGTACAAACATCTGAAATGTGAAAAGAAGTGAGAGAAAAACAGTTTTGCTTACATGAAATTCTGAGGGATAAAGTGAAGGCTCATCAGCTCTGTGTAAAGAAGCAGAGATTCGGGTCAGGTATAAACCTTTTCCAGTGCTAAAGCAGATCAGGTTGTGGAATTAACCACCTGAAAAGATCACTGGGACACATCAAAGGAGTGATTGTGGAGCTGGAGGCTGTGGAAATTGCATTGGCATTAGGATGCAGCAACAGAGCCCCAGTAAGGCTGGCTCAGCTGCCTGAGTCTGCCACCTCCACCTGGGGGTCAGTTTTTATTTCATGCACAATTAAATGTGACTTTTGCCTTATCTGCATGTAACAAGCTTGTTGTGCAGCTCCTGGTGTCCCTAGAGTGAAGTTTCAGGCTATGGCTGAGCTTATCCAGACTCCAGCAGATGGGGAGAGAGATGACTGTCCCAGCTCCCTGGGCTTTGCACTCCCTGGGAGCCAAGGAGGGGGTGGACAGCTCCCTTGTGGGCAGGGCTGGCAGCAGTGGAGGGTGAGACATGAGACCTCACCTGCAGCAGGTGAGACATGAGATCAGCAGTGTCACACAGAGCTGTGCCCCGTACCACTGCTGTTCACACTGACCACCAGCTAATGAGCTGGAGAGAGCAAATAGCAGAGACATGCGGAAAACAGCTGGCTTGGCGTGGCTGTGAGCGTATCAAGCACAAACACTGATCTGTCACTGCCATTTCCTGATGTCAGATTGACCAGTTGACCAGGTGCCAGCAGCCAGTGCCAGTAGGAGGTGGATTCTTGCTCCACCATCAGCAGCCAGACCTGCACTGGGCTGGGGACAGTGAGTCTCCTTGTGTGCAAGCAGGCAGTGCCAAGTGCCACACGTGTTTATGTACTATGTGTTATAACCTGTGCTCCCCTCTTACTGTAATTTCCTTCAAATTCTTTTTTTCTGCTGTGTCTTTCTCACTTCTATGACAGTACCATATTCCCAGTGACCTGGCAGGTGCTCATCACTGGGATACGGGAAAAAAGACCCCTGGTCATGGTAATGGTATACAGTCATCCTAAGTGAGCTGTAGTGTGATATCTTTTACTTGCCTGGCCTTTTTTTTCAAGCAAACACTGCCTTCACTGAATCACAAAATCACAGAACGGGTCAGGTTGGAAAGGACCAAGGCGGGGTCACTTGGTCCCACCTCCCTGCTCAGGTAGGGTTGTCCTAGAGCAGGTGGCACAGGATTGTGTCCAGATGGTTTTTGTGTATCTCCAGTGAGAGAAACTCCACAACCTCTCTTTTCAACCTCTCTGAAGTTTCATGGCCCCCTCCAGTACTGGATCAGGATGCACTTGAGTATCAGTGACAGACAGAGTGTGTTACACATAGCAGGTCTATGCAGAAGTTTGGAAGCAGTTTGGAATTAAAAAAACTCCAATCCATGCTGAGTTTATCTGTCATGGAGATGTACAAGGGCAGCATGTAAAGGCTCCTCCTGAGACCCAGCCCGGGAAGGATATTCCAACAGGTTATAGCCAGGCGCTGGACAGGCTGCAATGAGAGAGCTGTGTCTGGGTGCAGTCGGCATCACTCGCAAGCTGGAACTTGCCACTTCATCCTGGCTGCTCTCAAGTGACACTGTCCCATCTGCAGTGTAAGGTAACACAGCTGGTGCTGTCCTAAGCAGGCTTTGAAAGCACAGGTAGAGAAAGAGGGGGTGACGACAGGCCCCCAACCTCAGGATTTCTGGCCCTCGTGCCTTGCAGCAGGATAATTGCGACATCTTTACCTCTTTCTGGTAGGTGCCTGAGGTACTCCACTGGGCTCTGTGTGGATAATGAAATCTTTACTTATTTCCATGAATTACAGAGAAAGTCTTGAACCATTGTCAGATGGTCACCTGCCAAATGTAACTGAAATTATGTAAGGTGAATGATATAAAAGAAATAGTTAATTACAAAGGCACAGGAGAAAGGACCACTTAAAACTTTTAAATAACGGAACTGTTTTTGGACTGGTGGCAATGAAGTTTTTCCAAATTAATGTCCCAAGGACCTTGAATACTTAAGATAGAGGTCTTAAAGGACTCCTCTGTTTTTCAAATTCATTAAGCGTTTTACTACAGACATGAGCAGAAGGACAAGCCTAGCAGGTTGAGTACATCTGAAATGGAGATTTGTGATGAAGGTAGTGGGTTCCTAATCTGTGTGTCAGGTTGCTTCAGGCTTGTTTTTGAGACAACCACCAGTGTGTACACAGTCAACCAGGAGGGTGTAGAAGGCTGTAATCTGTGGTTTACAGTTACCAAGCATTCTGTGTACTGCCAGGTGTTATCCTTCTGCTTAGGGATGTGTTGGTATTACTGTAGCTGTTCTCCCAGGCTGGACACTCAGCAGCTCTAATCCTGGAGAGATATCCCCTTTCGGCTTGCATTGCATTTGCATGAACAATCATCATTATATCAAAAGAAGATAAATTGTTAGTTAGAAAATCTTTTGAAAGGAGTTTCAAAATAGTTTTCTGAGAAGAAGGCTGTGCTAAAAACAAATACTTATTTACGTATATGCATAGTGTGAGGATTATCACACAAGGAAAGTAGGATATAATGTAGTTAAGTGTGCGTAATGCTTCTCCACACCTCTACATGCCACTGTGGCAATTAAGTTCCTTTCCCCTATAAACTCCTCTCAGTTCTGGCAGGAGAGTGTCTGGAAGGCAGCTGAATTGCAAAACAAGCATTGCCTACATCCCACTGGTCTGCAGAGACTTTCCATTTTCAAATTTTCAGCTTTTCACTCCTATAAAGAAACACTTTAAAGCCCAAAGACGGTTGACTTCCCACAGACAGTCACAACCACTCTTGGACATAGCTGCACCTTTCCTGTTTATCCTACCTTGTCTTAAGGGGAATATCTCTTGCTATTGAAGAGCAGGGCTGAGTCTGTCATTAATATCACTTACTAGAATCATGTGCTGTTCTCCTGCTAAAGAAAACCCAAAGTCACACCATCTCCTGGAAAACAGAAAGAATATTTAGCATATTTATAGATCTCTCATCATTATTAATTATAGGCTGTTGCCCTCTGCTCAGACTGAAAAAAATCACGGTGTGCACAAACATTCAAGTGAAGCAAGCGTGCAGTATCTTGCACGCTTCTTTGGTTAAAAAGGTTGTTTTTAAAAGCTGAAACAAGTATATGTTCTACTGTGTGAATATGGAGCAGAACAGTACATCATAATTTCAACTGAGAATCCAACCAAGAACCCCCAGTCAGGGTATTACCCAAATAAAATACCTCATTATAATATGCTCGAAAACACTTTCAGCACCTGTGCCTGCCAAGTTTTCCTGCATTTGAGGAGTAATTAAATTATTCCCACCTTCCTGGAGATAGATTTGCAAGTCCAATAAATTACAGGGACAAGGAGGTAATTAGACAGCTAAAGGCTGTCATTTACAATTGTATTTATTTAGCCTACAATCTTCTACTTACAGCTGACTGGACATTAGGAAGGGGGATGTGGACTCACAGGCTGTTTAAAAGCATTGGGTCCATGGTGCCTGACTAGGTTTAAATTGATGTAACAACTTTCCATTATATTTCCCTTATATTTCTTGCTGTTGTGCTTTGCATCACCTCCTTGCACATCTCCCATTCTCATTAAGCAGTGACTGAATCACTCTCCCTGTCCCTTGCAATACGGTTTTTCTGTGTCCCATTCTCTAGCCAAACATCCTTCTTTTTTCCTCCCTGTGATTTCAGAAATATCTCATCCATGTTCTTCTGTGCTGGGAGGTGATTTTGGTTAGGAAGCCACAGGTCACGAAGCTTGGATAATTCACATCCAAATATATTTGCACTAAAGGTTAGACACTTTCATCATCCACTTTTCTAGCCTGGGGTGCCAGATAGCTAATATGTGCAGTAGCTAAATAGCAGCTTGATGCTTTTTTAAAGGTTACATTGCTTTTAGCTTATCTGCATTATGCTGGGCATGGTGTTACTGTCATTTCATGACTTCAGAGTTACCTTTATTCTGACAACAATACAGAAATACCCAGAAGCTACAACATGATATAGGCCCTTTATGATGGTTATGCTTAAGGTAGCCCTACAGAAAAATGCAGATTTAACTTCTGTCAGAAAAATAAACTTTTCTGAGGGCTGTGGTATAAAAGTGAAGCCTCTCCTCATTCTCTTCTACATCTTACTAGTCATTTAGTTCAGCCTGAAAACCCATATGAAATAATCATAAGATTTTTATGTCATATTTTATTCAATCCTTTTTATTGAACTGAAAGAAAACAACACTTCTTCAGTTTTAAGCTAGAGGAGAAAAACACGGTTTCTCTCTGTGAGACGCACAAATGCATTAAAAAAAAAAAGGCCTCAACACACCCCCTCACCCCCACTCTTACTCCATAAAACACCAAATTAATAAAAGGGAAAGAGCCAGAGGGTAGTTGGGCATCTGTCTCGTTTCTGTGTCTGTGGAAAAAAAAGAAAATTGTTCTTTTGACTCAAAATAATATCTGGTTCAGTAAAAATTTTAGATGTTGGAGCAATTACCAACAGACTTTGATTTGAGCCAGCACTTTGAACCACATCTGGAAGGCAGCTGAAGGCCTGGTAAATCTAATGAGTTGAACATTTCTGTACTTCTAAACTAAGCTGCTTTTAGCCATGTAGCAGTGACAGCTTCAGATTACACAAGTGGGACACTGCAATCTGTAGTGTTCAGGAAAAGTTTGCCTTACCAGCGCTTTCAGCCCATCCTTCCTGCTCCACAGATTATGGATCATTTGAGAACCAAGGAGATCTGTGGAGACGAAGCAGAGAAATTTGGCATTAATGTGTCCCTACACAAGAGAGAACAGTTGTTAGTTTTGATTCTGTTCAAAATCCCAGAGCAGATGATGAGAGCATTTCCTCCCCTGGAATTCACAAAGATTTTTGGAAAGAAAAATACAGCAAAGGACACTACTGAATAAAATCAAACATGTAGTAGTCAAATGAACCACAAATTTGATTTAGATGGCAGAAGGAGTGAGGTACTAATATGAGGGTTTTTTTAAATGTAAAATAGATTTTAAAATAAGCATTTTCCTAGCATCAGGATTTGAAAGTGAGGCTGAGAAAGAGCATCTAAAATTACATGAAGATGAGACTATAAGAAGATTTGCTCATTATTAGAGTTAGGTCAGGTAGATGGACCTGGAAGAAAATTATAGGAAATGCTTGCTGGTGCAGAAGTAGAGATTCTCCTATGGGGGTCCTGTTGGCCACTAAGCTGAACCTGAGTCCCCATTGTGCTGCTGCAGCCACAAAGGCAAATCAGATCCTTGGCTCCATCCTCAGGGACATAATGAGCAGAGACAGAGGCATTATCATCCCACTCCATTCAGTGAAGGAGAGCATTTCAATATCTAAGGAAAGTTTATTTTGCTGTAGAATTGGAGAAGAGAATGATAAAGAAACACACAGTCATAGCTGAAAATGGGTAAGAGAAAGGTTTAGGTTAGACATCAAGAGAAATACCAAGCCTGTTGTATGACACTGACTTGTGAAATTGTTCCTTACAAAATGTGGAAACAGGTGTTGCAAAGGAATCTGAGGGAAGAAAACCTTGGGAGTTAATACCACTGAATATATCTGTCTGGTTATGCCAGTTTGGATACAGAGAGAATAGACATGAGTGGTTCTTCCCATCCTTTAACCTATTGTCTGGTACCAACACAGTAAGAGGGACGCAGCCATCCTGCTGTACTGTGTGCCAAGTTAGCCAGAGACAAGCCTAAGTCCAAGAAGTTCTCCCTTTAATGTCCCTGGGAAGGTCTTCCCACTGGTGCTAGGAAATAGCTTGCTTTACATTTCAACCCCATCCGTGAAGCTATTGCTTGGATGTTAAATAAGAATATGGTACCTTATAAAAAATAACGAGGTCTTTGTTTTCTATTTAGAATATTTTATATTGTCAGAATAGCACAAGGAATATATTGCCAGAAAGGGGAAGAAAAGAACCCAAAAACCCTCAAGGTGTATCACATTATCTCTTTTGGTAAATATACCATGGTTTATTCTTGACAAAGAGTATTCATTCACCTTCTTTTCTGCATAATTTTTTGTTAAGTGAACAGGCAGGCTGTGATACGGAGTACTTAATTTGACATTGCATGTATTTATGACCTACAAAACTTGATATAGACCAGAGAGAATGGGCAGGGGATGAAAACTGAGAGCTGGCTTAGCAGCTGAATATAGACCTAAGAGCCAGGAAATCCTCAGTACTAATTGTACTGCCACTACTGATTTATGGAGTGTCCTTGGGCACTGTTAAAACTTAGCAAGTGTTTTGAGGTGGAAGAGAGCTATGTGTTTCTATTAAGATGGCATAATGAGGCTTTAATTAGGGAAAAATCGGCTACTTCTCCGCTGAGATGGAATGACTACTGTATATGTGAATATATGAATACTCTACTGAAGCTGAAAAGGAAGTCATTGGTTCCTCTGACATGAAACCTTGAGAATGGACCTTAGAACAGTTTCAGCATTAAAATAGAGATTGTATATAGCTTTGTATGTGCCAGTGTCACCATCAAAGGTAAATACACTTTAACTAATTTTAATTTATAATTAATTCCAATTGAAAAGATTGTTTTCATTCCAGTGCAATTCATGTAAGCCAATACATACTCAAAACGGGTGGAAACTTGGCCATATTTCCTGCCCACAGGAGCATTAAGCCAACTTTGACATTTTATACATTTTTAATTAAATCACTATGATCTTTGCAGGTCAATGTTTGCTCTGACAGTATTTTTAAGCTTGAAATTCAAAGGTAGATTATTTTAACAAATGTGCATGAAGATTAAAAAATGAATCCCTTCAGTGTTGAGACTGCATTGTCTGTTATCTCTGCTTTGAGTAAAACAGATGGTTCATATTGCAAATGATGCATGAATAGGACTTCCCCAATGTGATGCAAATGGATCTGTGAAACTGGCATTGTATGGAGGAAAAGAGGCTGATGTTAGTAGAAACTTCTTGGACAAACATCAGTAATGAACATGTTCTTTGATTATGTTTCACCACCCGTTAAAAAGCAAGCACATTCAGAAAAAATAATCAGAGGGAAAGATGTCCTTTCAGAGACTGATAGTTTCAGGGACAATAAACCAGTCAGCGAGTGTCTGGTGCTGCTGCAGATTCCCATTTTCACCTTTGGCAAGTGCAGTCAGACACTCAGGGTCTCTGGGTCAGCCTGGGTTACCCTCTGTAACACGAGGGTTACAGCCTCCTGCTGTTTATCATCTTTCAGTTGCATTCAAACGCGCATGTTTGGGGCTGGCATTTTCCCCCAATGGTTGGCACAGCCACTGCACACTGCTCTATTCCAGAAATTGGAAACAAGCAACAGTGTGATGGGAACAGCATTTCCCTGAGCTTGAATGACTTTCCTTATGCACTGGATTTTATGAGATAGATCTTATAACGTAAAACAGCCATATCATTTGAGCGGAGTCTCTCACCTCACTGTTCTCAACAAAGTATTTTCTTGAAATACCTCATTGCTACTTTAAGCAAATGAGGATCACATCTAAATTCCTCTTTAAGCTCCCAGTTTAGAACAGGCCTTAATGAGCTTTCAGTCTATTCCTACAACTGTCAATATACGTGTTTCAGTGATTAAAATTAAATACATTCCTGGGCTGGTGATATGCTGCCCAGATTTACATATTATTTTCAACTACCGATTCTTTCAGTTTTTGAGGAAAATTCAGACCTATCACAGCAAACCAGTATGCAAAAATGGTTTGCATTATCCTTAATTATGGTATTGGAAGTGCCCAGCAGCCTTGTTTTACAGTGGAGCACTCCAGTCACCATGTCACCAACTTCTCTATTTTTTGTGTGTTTTACTTCGTTTACTTCTGTTATCACAGATCACAGAATGGTGGTGTTTTTGGAAAATAGTTGAATGAGTTACTTATTTGGCTGTTTGGGCCTGGTAGCTTAAAGGTTTTACAAATTTATTAAATGTCTGGGAGAGTAGCCGCAACAGGTTGAGCTGAAGGATGGGAAAAAGGTTCATAAGAAATAAGAACCCCAAACTTTTGCTTGTCCTCCTATTTGCACATCAGACTATCTTGCAGATTTTGACCACACGGGTTCATTTTCATGTGTTTATTGTACCTATCCCATAGGCACCCCAGCATGGTCAGTATGTGGTCTCACTGTTAAGTGCCATAATTGATTTCCATTACCCCCAGAAAACTTTCCGTTTCCCAACTCAAAATCACGTTGTCAGAGAACACTAAAACCTCCGTCTTTGTGCAACTTCCCACTGGCTTGATGAATCTCAACCCTGTTTTCCCTATGGCTCTTGATTCAGAGCACACAAGTGGAGACACCCAAGATGGACCCTACCAGGAAGAATCTGAGAGACCCCGGGAAAGAAAGGTGATTTCCAGGGTCACCAGTTTGGGAAGGACAGAGAAGGCTGGGGCTGAGAAGGGATTGTGACAGAGCATCTGGGAAAAGGAAGGTATGGAAATTTGAAATTCTAAGAACAAATAGAAGTCTAGAATGCCTCAAAAATTTCCCTTGCTTTAGTTGTTGAATATTATATACTCTGTCCTCTCCTTGCAGGGGTACCTAATTCCTGTATTAATTACAGTTTTTATGGCATACTTGGTACTCTTGTGCATATTTGCTTCAGAGCTCACCAACCTGGCAGCCACGGCTGAGGTTTGCTCCTTGCCTAATAGAAAAGTCTGATCTTGAAGAGGTCTATCTGGCCACTGTAGTGAGTGATGTAGGCAACATTCATAAAACAAAATGTTCAATATTCTGTGTGTAGAATCACATCCATTTTCACAACATCTGGAACAATTCCCCTGAATTTTCAGGGCTCTTTAGCCTAAATGCTCCGTGAAGTCTCTGTACAACTAACAGTTGCTGCTTTTTTTCTGGAGCAAGAAGAGAATGTACATTTTTGCATCCATTTGTGTGGCTTCTGGGACTTTTTCTGCTCTTAACATTCTCTGGCAATGCCTCATCCTGAGTCTGCCTTTGGCGGCAGCCACTGCACTGAGGGGCCATGCAGGCAGAATAAATAACAAGGCAGTGCTGAGATGCTTTCCTTGATACAAATAGCTGTAGGCTGGGAAGAGAGGGCATATTTTGTTAGCAAGGAAAAGGCCCCCACAGCTGCTGATGTAGGAAACTGATCCATTATCGTCACTCTCTGTTCTGAGAAGGGACAGAAGAACTTTTTGATTTTCTTTGGTTTCTGCTGTATAGTCTGCCACAGCAGCCAGCATTAACAAAACCAGACCTGTGCTCATCTATTCAAAATACCACTATTATTTCTGAATACTGATTAGTCAGGCAGACTGCAAGGCAGAGCTGCAAGAGTTTCAAAAGCAGGGCAACAAATTTTTGTACTGAAGTGACAATGACACGAAAAATGGACGCAAGGTACAAGCAATCCTCTTAAGGGACCCGGAAAAACTGTGGAAAAAAAAGGATTGTGGCTGAAAAACAGCTGTAGGATGAAGAAAACTTTTACTCAACACTTTATAGACCACAGCTACAGTCCTGTGTCCAGCTTTGCCCTCTGCAACACAAGAAAGGCACCAGAGACCCAGAGCAAGTTCATCAGAGAACTTCCAAGAGGATCGGGGCAGGAGCACTTGCCTTGTGAGGAGAGGCTGAGAGAGGTGGGTTTATTCCATCAGGAAACACAATGGCTTTGGAAGGACTTAACAGCAGTTGCCCGATGAGTACAAGGAGGTCACTGAAAAGGTGGAACCAAGCTGTTCATATTTGGGCATGACAAGTGGAGCACAGACCGTCGTATTCTCACTAGATTTAAGGAGAAGCTTTTTCACTGCAAGGACAGTCAGGCAGCAAGTCATCCTGCCCGGGGAGGCTGTGTAGTCAGTCTCCACTCTGGGAGGATTTTCAACACCCAACTGGATAACGTTGAGTTATCAAGCAACGTGGTCTGAAGCTTACCTTGCTTTACACAGGGGCTTGAGCCAGAGACCTCCTGACCCTTCCCACCTGAGTTACTCTGTGATCCTGATTACCAGACCCTCCATCCCACTAAATATAATGGCTGCTCTGCACAGCTCACTACACCTCAGTCATTACCCAAAACTAACACGAACTCCTAACCTCAAGAAAAAATGCTCAAAACTCCAAGCTCCAGGATCCTTGCAATATTTTAATTTTCTTAGGAGACAAACCTTGAAATGTTGGCCTCAACATCTTCCATAGAGTTACAGCAGTTCAGGGCTGCAGAGAGCATGAAAATGGTTTCAACTCAGAAATGTTCCCTACTTGTATTATATTAAGCCTGAAATGTCCTGCTCTTGGGCCATTTATCTTAAGGGTAAGTTAGTGTTGGGTGCTCTACCCGGCTTAGGAGTCCAGAAAAGTCAAAGACTGGGGTACCAGGAGAAGCTTAAGATGTTCTTTTCTTTCAGACTGTGACAGAGGAAATGGTGTTAATCTTCTTTTCATGCCTTCTGGGTTGCTGTTTTTATACAGGTATAATTGTTCTCTGCTTTAAACCTCCAACTGTAAGTAAAGGAGTAAATGTAAGCCACAGAGTTGGTGCTTTGTAACAGTGTTAGAGAGGGGTAAACTACAGCTACCAGTTAGAACTTAGCACTGTAGAACACATGAAGGAAGGTAAAGAAATTACAGAAAAAAAGGTCTGCCAGGTTTAGCACAAGAAGGACTTTTTGAGTCAGAGTACAAGCAAATGAAGTAATAAAAGACCATCTTCGCAAAGTGAAAATAGGACCATTCATAACTCCAATAGACAAAAAAAAAAAAAAAAGATAGAAATTGACAATAGATATTTATATTCTGCATTTGGAGAAAAGCAGGTGATAAGCCTATGCCATTTCAAATGTTTTCCAGTCCACTGGAAAGTAAGAAAAATTCTAGCATCTCTTTAAGAAGAATGTTTATAAATCATTAGACCTGGGTAACGTGCATCAAAATATACAGACAATTGCTTCAATTCTTTGGTGATGGTACAGTAAAAAGGAAAAATGGGTCGATATGGGCAATCACCTTTCTATCCTGATGTATGTCCCTTGCAAAATAAGAGAAAAATGAACAAGATGTAATTAATGAAAATGTAAATAGAGGTAAAAGGTGTGAATACCATTTCATGACAGTCAGTATGATGCTGTTAAAAAAAAATCTTGTCAATAGAACCTGATTTTACTATGAATTATGTGTATGATAAACACTGTCATGTAGACATAAAAGATTTCTATGGTTTAATGTATACTGTTTGCTGGCATAGGATAATCTGAGCTTTTAAAAAATGAGCAACTGCATGGCAAGGTTGCAAAAAATGAGCAATTAGTGTCAATAAAGCTTGGATAAGATGAATTTAGAACTTGCTAAATGGCAGATTGCAAAGCTGTTGCTAACATGAAATTTTCTCTGAATAAGTATGTTTCTAGAGGCATCCCATGGTGGTATGTACTAGAAACAGTGTTGATCAACCAATTTCATCAGTGATCTTGGATTGAATGCAGCATTCCTGTTGATATAAAACAAATCTGTGACTATCACCTGTGCTGCTGGAATAGAAATTATGATAAGGACATGACAACTATATGAAATGATGTAGGGAGTTTAGGTATAGGGAGTGTAATTAAAGCTTTTTAATATGGTTGAGTTGCACAGGCTGTAGGCTGTATCTGCAGAGTTGGGGAAGCAGCAATGCCGAGAAGAGTCTGAGAGTTGCCACAGTGCAAGCAGAATCCCCCTGTGATCCTCTGGCAATACAAGGAAATGTAATGCCCAGCTACATAAACATGAGATAAACAAGTAGGAGCAGGGAAGAGGTTTCGCTGGAACTGAAATATTGCATGAAGCTCTGATGCAGGCATCTTGAAAAACATTTTGGAAAATGAAAATGTGCAGAGATGATTTGAAAGCTGATGAGTTTGAGAAAATGGTTTATTCGTAGAGGGTTTGAGCTATTTATTGTGAAGTGGCTTGATAGCAACTGAAGTAGGGAAAAAAAGGAAGGTAGAGCACATATTAAGTGAATACTTAATCTAGTGAGAAGAGTTCAGCAAGAAAAAAGAACAGGGGTTATCAAACTCAAATTTTGAAAGCCAGGAAGGGGTGTAGGACAAGAAGAGCCACCATTTTTTAAAATTGGCGTATGAATTTTGAAAAGCGATGGTGAATCTGTGTCTGATTTTCATCTCTGTTAAGAAGAAAATGCCTTGAAAAATAGGTTTTAGTCAGACAGAGGTCACTTGGTGTGATAGAAGAAAAACTCCTTAAGGATTAGGTTGATTAAACAGACGAGTCACTCTGAGATCTTCCCTCCTGTTACCACTTAGGTCTCTTGGAGATGTCCAATGGATGGACATGTCAGGGTAATTTTATGCTTGTGATTATGTTTTTGGTTTAAATGCCTATAGGGTTTACCACCCGCTGTGGGGCTGTCTGTGCTCTAGCAACACTGGTCATACTAATCTTTTTTGTTGCATGTTGAATGGTTATCACAGTCTTCTTTTTCTGAAATAATAAGAAGTGTCTGTGTCTGTCCTCCGGTTCCCTCCAGGCAGGGAAGAAACACCAGGAAAACATCTTGCAAACAGAACTTTGTTTTCTGAAACTTGTAAGTAAGAAACAATTTGTGAAAGAGGTGTGAGCAATTGTGTTTTCTCTCTGGAAGGATCCCTTTCCATATTATTGAGACTGGCCTTATTACAGCCATCTCCAGCTTGCAGGAAAGTTATGTATGTACTCAATAACAGCAAACATCAATGAAATGAGCCTTTAGAGCCCCTTACTGTGCTTGACTCACCTTTATTGATGCAGTGGGATGCAAACTGCATTTCCAATAGCAGTAGCTGATGGACCTCAGGACCAGACAGAGGAAACTGCCTGTAACTGGGGAGAGCAAATTTAAACTGCTCCTGAGTGCCCCAAAATAACCTCTCAAGCAGTCATGGTTACAAGAGGGAAGGCAGAGCCTGCACCGCTACAGACACCACCTAGCCGAAGAGCTCTTCTGGAGTGGCACTTTGCCTGCCTGAAAAAACAGGGGTGGGAGTCATTCACCTAAGTGTAGGTCACCTGGGCTGAGTGGTGACAAGGGGAGGTCAGGACTGAATGGGCATCAAAGTGTGATTCAGCCCATCTTAAAATAGACATCTAAATTAAGGCTCCTCAGAAGTGTCTTCTCTCTTTCTTGGCTGCACAGGGAGTTTTCTAAGTGGCTCAGCTACAGACTGCTCTGCTGCAGATGTCTGCCTTCATTAAATTTTAGGGTCTTAGAACCAACTCAATTTCTGCCACCTGTCAGCACTGGGAAAAGGCCCTGATGGGCCACAGTCACACTTGTTCACATGAGAAGGAGCAGATGTGATTTCATTGTGTTCCACATGCACAAAACGCACATTCTGATGCGCACTTCTTGCAAACACTGCAGGGAGCCAGTCCAGGCTCTGATCATCCAGTCTTTGTAATCAATCTTTGGACATTGCTTATAAATGTGTGAAAGTGATTTCTCAGTTTTCCCCTGCTCATTACAAATGATGATTGATCCAACACAGATATCAAAAGGTGACAGGCTCATTCCACTTACCAGCTGAGTGCAAACCAAAAAAAAACCATTTTGAACTTCACAGTAGTGACTCATGGATAATATGGTGGTGCAGTTTTTCTGTGTCTTCTGTGATTATAAACTACAGTCTGAAGTTAGGGTGGGTCTGTCACTGTTCCAGAACCAAAGTGTCACCAGTGGCATTTTCAGGGGGCTGCAGGAGGAGTGGTGGGCTGGGTCCTGTTGCAGCTCAGTGCTAGGAGGTGAAAACAGCATTACTGGAAAATTTGCACAGAGCTCTGGGACTTTCTTCCTATGTTCTGTGGGATGAAGTGCTGGTTTTGAAAGCTATAAAACTAATCAAGTGACTTGAAAGCATCTCATTATTTCATTCACTGGGAAAAATATCATCTCTGTCAGAGATGGACTGTGAAGAAGTATAAGAGAAGCAAAAATTAGTTCAAGATTCCTGCATTTTTGGGAGTTGGATAGGATTTTACTTCTGTGAGATTATTTCCCTGCAAATGGAAGACTGTAGTTACAACGTGATGGAAAAGAGGTGGGGAATTTTCAGCAGACTAACAGAGAATAATCTGATACCAAAGAGAAGCCTCTGACTTGTAGAGTTCAAATAAATGAGTAAGCCTCTTAAAATGCAAAAAATGCTTGAAATGGGCTAACAAACAAGTGGCCATGTAAAATAATGGCACTGTAGTTGAAAACAGAAGCAGTTTTTTGCACAACTTCAAAAAAACCAGACAGCCATGAAGTATTACATGAAAGAGGAACTTAGATTCCTAATGCATGTAACACATGGACTAAATCAAATATTTTTATCTTTCCAGCATATGTCTTCTGCCTTTCACTGTGGTTCTTGCTTTCACCTCTTGTCTAAGACCAAATTAAGAGTCAGTAGTAAATATCCCTTTTCTGTTCTCACATGTCACATAGGACAGAAGATGCTCAGTGAGCACTGTGCTTAAAAACATCTTCAGAGACTAGACAAAGAAGATGTGTGATGGAAAGAACCCAAGAACATGCATTATTTCTGTAGTGAAACAAAGCCTGCAGTAGTACTAGCAGAGGGAAGGATCCTGGTGGTGGTAACAAATAAAATGGGACAAATATGTATGGCAAGCACAGTATGTCTCAACCCACACTCTGCAAAGCGAGACCAAGTCAGCAGGCAAAGGAGGGTACACACAGGCAAACCAGCACTGATGTGAAGGATCTGTTCCAGTGGAAGCGGACAGAGGGCTGGGTCTTGTTACAAGCAAGCACAACTGATTAATCAAAACTGCACTATTGTGAACTGTGGGAATTGCTAATGCAACCAAGGTGAATGGCCTTCACCATTTGTGTTTATTCCCAAATGCGTTTGCTGGAGCCAAGATGCTGCTTGTGCATCTGCAACACTGCTTCCCTTTGTGCTGGAATTGCCATTTCCCCTCAGTGTTCCTCTCTCTCCCCCAAGTTTTGCAGTATCATTGCTCTGACATCCCCAGCATGATCACACCCGACATTATCCTGTTTTTTCCTCCTGACAGCCACTCACAGGAAATTCTCATATGAAGGAGGATTTGTGAAGAGACCATTGTCTCTGTGTGTTGCCTCTGACTTGTTCCCTTTTTGCAGTTCCTGTCATAACTCCTTGCTGCTCAGTCTCAGTTCTCTGATGAATCTAATCTGCTTCCCCCTGCTCCTTGACTGAAGGTACCTTCAGAGCTGTTACTCAGCACATAGCAGGGGAGATAGCTCGATCATATTACTCTCTTTTAAAAGCAATAGCTTTGTGCAGAATGTTTTCTTTCTTGGGGGTTGGACTAGATGATCTCCAGAGGTCTCTTCCAACCCTAACAATTCTGTATTCGGAGTTTCTTTCCTTTTAAATCACTCCTTCCTTTTCAGTTTGAGGTGAGGTCTTCATTTCTCAGCCCAGCTTTGGACCCTGGGGTTTGGACATTTACATTTCTGTCACCTTTCACTCAGTCACCAAAGCCACCTGCTTTAATCTGGAAAATGTACTCTCTATACTGGTTAAATTCAGTAAATGCCTTTAACGTAATTATATGTGTGTGTATTATCTCACAGTGATGTAAGAGCTTGTCCTGGTTTGGACAGGTGTCTGCTAAGGAAGGCAGGAGTCCCCCTCCCACCCCGGAAT
>VYZQ01037522.1:48359-83545 GCA_013400655.1 Mystacornis crossleyi
TCTAAATCTCGAGATGTCTCTGCTCCCCCACCTGAGAAGACGCCACCAAGACCAAAAAAGGGACAATTGGGCCCCTCCCTTGTGGCTGGCTAGGTCCTTTGTTTCTTTTAAGTACCCCAGCAATCATCCCTTAACATGGGAAAAAATTCCTTTGAGAGGAGAAGAAAAGAACACATACACACACAAAAAGAAAACCTCTTCAACCCCCAACAGAGCTTGAAGGCAGCAGTCAGAGGATTCAGCAACCTGCCCCCACATCTCTTCCTTTCCACCACAAGGCTTCAAAAAGTCCCACATTTTCCTGCAGATGTACCCTTTGCTTGTGGTTTCTCTCAGGTCAGCTGGACTGTGTGTCCAGCTCCTTCATTTAAAACCAAATTATTTAGTCAAAGAATTTTTTAGCATGAGTCAAATAAACTTTTCAACACCTTCTTCAGACTATTTCTCATTGAAGACATCTCTTTTTTTCCTTCTAAAAAGGAGATGTTACAAATACCTTTTCACCTCCTAGTACCACAGCCCTTGCTTGGCAACTGCTTCCTCAGAGTCAGTGGAATTTCCCAGTGTGGATGTGAGGGGTCAAACACTCCTCAGGGTCGCATGGCTCCCAGCCAAGGTGTGCAAATTCCCCTCACCACTGTGCTAGAATGCTGATTCATTCATTACAGAGAGCTTGGAGCTGAAAAGCAAGGGGCAAAAAAACCTGCTTAGTGAGGTGCTCCGTGAACACATTTTTCCCTGCAACAAAGTGGAGAAGAGGCTGACATGAAATGATCCTCACCACTGCTACTAGGGCTCACAATGTAGTTGGACTTTATTTTTAGCTCTTTACCTCTTTTTCTGGCCATTTATTATTTATCTCACATCTTGAGAGAGGTCACTCTTGCTCATCATTCTCTGAACTTTCAGGTAGTCAAAGACTTCAGCTCATGCCTTTCCCTGCTTCGATTAGGTATGGTCCAATAAGCCTGAATACTTCTGGCAGACTCCCAAAGTTTCATTTGCTAGAAAATAACCTTAATGCCCATTATTTTATCCTCAAGGTACTTCAGGTTTCCAGACAGCTTTCAAATTTGAGATTAGAAGACATAAACAAGCCAGTTGATTAATTACAAGAGGTGTTTTATACATCAGACTCCATTTTTCAGCTGCTAAGTAAGAGGAAAACCTCATCATCTGCCAAAAGAATGCCTGTTTGCTCGTGTGGATACTTTGCATGGGAGCAGGCTGCTCTCTCTTTGAAATTCCTGTTAAGAAAGAAGAAAGATTTCTAACTAATTTGAGGAAACAGGGAAGAATGAGCAAACTGAGACTACCACCTCCACTGTCCTTGCTGATAGTTCTTCACCTCTGCATCCTGGATGACCAGCCAATGAACCAGTGTGCCTTTCACATGTTGCTCCTCATTTCTTTCTATTCATTTTGATGAAGGCTAACAAAACCCCATCATCAAACAAGCAGAAACAGAGTTCATCTTCACTGGAGGGAAGTTGGGAGAGCCTGTCTCCTGCTTTCCATGAAGGCACACTCACTCATAGCTACACCAGTGATTCCCAGGATCTGTGTTGTTTTCCTGCTGCCTTTGTAGTGGTGTTTCACCCCAAGGCTGCTCAGCCTGCCCACACTCGTGGCAAGCTCAGCCTAACCATGGCATTAGAAAGGGCATCATAGGAACCCTTCCGTGTCTGCCAGGTTTGTGTCAGAGGTGCCAGGGTCCTTGTCTCTCCCTCCTAACTTGGGTCTTCATGACTCCTGCTAGTACTGACTCCATGGGGCTGGGACACCCTTCCTTTCCATGCAGGAATGCTATTTTTGCAGGTGTGGTCTGTGTCTGCTGCCCTTCCTCCATCTCACCAGCAAATGTCCCCATCTCTTAAGGCAACCTCAGCCCCAGACTGAGAGATACAGAAGGAGAAGGGAGGACTAGGCCTAAAAAAGAGTTTATCTGTAGCACCTCCCTAATTGCATCCTATTCATTTCAGCCACTTCTTTCAGCATTTCCCCAGAGACAGAAGTTTTTAGCTCACTTGTAAGAACATAATTTTTTCACTGAGTGAAATTGGTCTTGCTACCAGAATCAGAGGCAAATGACATCTGTTAATTCTTATCCCCACAAAACTCCCAAGTGGTTAAAAGCTCTGAGTGCAGAAGACAGCAGGAAAGCAGGCAGGGCAACTAAGTGATGCCACAAAAAATGAAAGCTATCTTGAAACAGAACATGAGATTATAATTGAAGGCAGCTGCACATTTTCGTTTAATGTCCATCCTAGATACAAAATGAAAGCAGAAGCTACAATTGTAATGAAATAAAGGCTTAAAACAGTGCAAACTAAGAGTGAGGTCTTACATATCACAGACCTGGTCTTCTGCCGGCTTCTGGAGAAAGGAATGAGGGTCACTTGGCACTTGCCAATGTCATATCCTGACATTTCTAAAAAGTTCTAGTAATATACGGTTCAAAGACTACAATAGTTACAAAAGGTGACTGAAAATGCTATGAATGACCAAAAGTTAACAGCTGGAGATCTCAGAATAGATTAATGGTCTATGCAGAGCAGTGAGACATACGTAGAAAACTCAAGTACCTGAAAATAAATGAAGTAAATAAAATTCTAAATCAAAGACGAGATTGCAGTAAAACACTTTCTCCCCTTCACCATCCCACCCTGATTTGCTGAAAAAAATGTCTGAAACCCCTACACAGTAAAAAAACACTATGTCCTCTAAAGCAAGGTAATAAGCCAGACATGGAAGACTGTGGCAATGAAGACACTGCATCCATATTTCAAGTGTTTTCGTGACTGATGATGACAGATCCTTTCCTGGCTGTGAGTGGTATAAGAAGGAACTCATTTTCTTTGGCTTTTCTCAGGCATACAGAAAATAAGGCAATGAAGCATAGATAACATGGTTTGGCAAGTGACTTCTCTGAGTATTCAGTAGGACAGATCTTTAGCTTGCATATATCAGCATAGTATCATTGCCTCTATATTAATTTAACATCTGCCCCAGTTTAGAAATGGTTCTTTCGCTGTTCTTTCTTAATGGACATTCATACATATCCTAACAAAGAAATTCCCAGAAGAGCTGTCTTAAATCAATGGAGCAAAACAATTTACCCCATAGTGGAAAGAAATATTGGAATGCTATTCAAGGGCTCCAAAACAATGCGAGTAACCCAGCCTGGGATTTGTTTGAAAGAAAAATGAAGATTCAGAGTATGGTTTAATTTATTTCTGCCAGGACATGGCTGCCCATTCTTGCACCTCTAGCCTCAATGCTTGCATGCTTCTGTCTACTAAACTAAATCCAGTACTAGTATTCAAAATCACTCCCCAGTACAAGGATTGCCTAAATTAGATTAACCATCACTGAGCAACCATGTGTCTAATCCTTTACTTGGATTCTTCTATTGATCATAACTATTTCTTTTTTCAGTATTCTGTCCAAATATATTCTAAATATAAACTGTAGTGTTTGGTGTTGACATATGAGGAATGGCAAGGGAAGAGAGTAAGGGTTGTCTTATTTCTCAGTCAGCAACTACTAGCTCGACATACTCTTGCCCATCTGATTGCCTCTCCTTGGACGTGAGAGTATTTCCTCCCACAGGCACTGAAACCTGTACATTTGGAAGCCATAGCAATAGGAATAAACCTTTTGTAGTTTCTTTGGGTATTGAAGCTTGCCTCAAAGGCCCACATCTGTCTCTCCTGTTTATTACCTACTTAAGTATTGGCTGTTCTTTGGCTCTCCTGTCCTTCAGTCCACTGGCAATTCATCTGCTCTTAATGAGGTGTCAAAAATGATTGATAACACCTCTGTAATTATCGCTGCCTGCTCTTTAAGAACATTCGGGTGAGACTATCTGTCCTTGCTCATATGTGAGCATTTCGTTTGTCACCATAACTTTCTTCATTCTTTTTCACCAGCCCAAACAACTTCTTTCTTAATTGTTTTCTCACTTTCTCACTAAATGAATAAAAAGTACAGCTCAAAATGCAAAGCAACAAATTCTGTACTTGCACATACCTTGTTTGTGAAGTCTCACTGAGATAAGTGGTAAGTGAAAGACACAAATCAGAGCACATGTTAGCCTTAGAGAAATGTGCTCTTGTATTCTTCAGTCTATTCCTTCCGGTTAATATGTTTTGATCCCAAATTGGCCTTGATTCCTGTGCTTTCATCTGATGTTCCAGTCTGGGGGCCAGTTTTCTGTATTAGAAGACAGGTTCTACTCTTTGATGGGGGTAGCCGCTGAAGGCTTCTGGTTGAACTCCATGACCAAAGCAGAAGATAAAGTCAGTTTTACAACCCAAGACCTCAATTTGGTGTGGATGGATGGATGCTCTAGAGCACTTATATTGCAATGAAAAGATAAAATTATTTGCTTTTGAGGTCCACAAGGAAATTTCATCCATTTATTCAGATTATGGTGCCTTGGAAAACATCATTACCAATTAAGACAGAGGCATGACTAGGACTGATAAAGCCTGTTTCCACTGAAAAATGAGTGTAAAATAAATGTTGATATATAGGATATCAGGAAATTTATTGTGAATTTTGTCTTTTTAGGAAAGATTCAGTGTGTTCAAGCAAACACAAATTAATTTCCTTCAGGTACCCTTGATTGTAGGTAAGAACCATCTGACTGCATCATTTTTTCCCTGTTTTTTTAGAAGTGTAAAATAACTGAAAAATTTAAGGCCTTGAAACTGAACAGCAAAATGTACATGACATAATTTTAAAAGCATCAGGTCCAGTTTTTAGAAACTCATTAGAACTCTTTCTACAGACTTTGCAGAAGCACCCATCCAATATATATATATATATACCAAGGCATGTATAGTGGGATTTTCATCCTGGTATTAGAGAGGAGGCTTCACTGAGCATGTTTATTGGGTAGTACTCAAGTAGGCTGGTCTCACCCAATCTTAGACATCTAAAGCAAAGACAATTATAATAATGTCTTGCCCTGTAGGCTCCCTCCAGCCAATGAAAAAAACAAGGCATGACCTATCTGTCATTTAGGCATCACCTTCAGAAGCGGAGGAATTGTGCTCTAAAGTGTGTCTTTTTCTCCCACTTGGGAGATAACTCCACTTTGGCCAAAGGATCCCTTCAGAGTCTTCTCCCTCTGCATTCTCTTGTATTTGATGAAAAATATGGGCTGGTCATATAGAGACGGTTTTCTCCACGTTTCAGAAGTCTGCTTAGGATCATAAGAGATATTTGGACAAGAAACTAATGGTTATGGGTTTTATTGCCTTACTTGTGGAATAGGAGAGTTTCTACTGGTACAAGATGGGAGCACAGCTCCTAGCACCCTTGATGCCATTCTGAAATGGAATCACTGCTACAGCAAGTCCTTCTGTTTTTTCTGGCTCAAGCCTAATGAAATGTGCACTAAAGTTTATTACACTGATCCTTCCCTCTGTTCCTTTTAAGATCTGTTTTTGCAGTTCTGATGGAGTGCTATGAAGAAGGGCTACAGTTTCACTGGCATCATTATATTTTTATTAAGTTCACCCACACACATGCAGTAATTGGGTTTCCTGATTTGGAATCCTGAAGGTTCTCAGTATTCTTTCAACCTATCCATCATGTTAATGTCCATACTAAACACGTCCTCTCCAGCCACTGGCACAGATCATTATGCACCCTGCACTTCTGCCCTAGGCAAGTCCCATTCTATCCCAATCCAGTTACCCTGGCCCAGACGGATTTTGCAGCTATTCTAGCTACCCAGTCAGTTAGGAAAAAGATCTAATGTTGGCACCAGTAAGAATTTTTGAGCGGTACATAACTGCTTTTTGTCCCCAGACTGAAGAAAGTACACTAAACTACCATTGCTGGTTGGGAGGATGACATCCTGAGAACAGGATGCTGCTACACTCATTGCTCTGCATGAGCAGCGGGACCTGTCTGAAGTGATCAGCTTCCAGTTTGGGAAATTTCTGTGATCAGAGTGGTGAGTTCTATACAGTTATTCATGCTGGAAATATAATCATATATATACTAAAAACTGAAAAGGAGTGTTTAGATTATTTTTCAACACATCAAGTGACTTGTCGAAAAGAAAGCCAGAATGCTTTATTCACATGAAGCCAGGCCTGGAAACATGTTAACTCAGGACAGACATTTTAAATACCATTTCTATGCACATATCATGTGGAGAGTTGTTTTTGGTTTGGTTTGGTTTGGTTTGGTTTGGTTTGGGTTTTTTGCGTGATATTTTTTTTTGGTTGGTTTTTTTTTTGTTTTTTTTGTTTTGGTTTGGTTTTTTGGGTGGGGGGGTTGTTGTTGCTGGTTTTTTTAAAAGTGCATAAATATTCAAATTTACATTGAAACTTTTAAACCGCTTAAGCTTAATGCTTAACTTGACCCCTTCAATTCTTTCTTTATTCACTTTGGGGTTTGCTTTTGAAGCAGGCATCCTGGGATGTGAAACAACTTTCCTTCTGTCTTTTGAAGAGATTTAGATAAAACTGATACTGAGCACAAAGAGCCAGTACAGATTAATTTGGTGCTTGTTAGATCTTCCATAAGAACAGCAATGTTCTGGAGCACCTAAGTCAGGAAGGCCAAACTGCTAGGTCAAGAAAATGCCAAGCAGGAAGATAAAATATGCTCATTCATAAACAGCACAGTGAATTCCCCCACACGTACCTTGTTCGCTCAGCCTGAAGCAACTACCAACTACCTCGTGTTTGGCACTGGTCATAACACCCACACAATTACTGCAGGTGCCCTGCAGGACAGCAGCTAATGAGGTGCTGATAATGCACCACCTCACTGAACTGGAGATTTCAGAGTCTCCCGCACTGGGAACACCTGCGTGGGGAAAGTGGCTACCCAGGGCACAGCTCTGACCCCTGCTCTGGGCATCCCCTTGGCTTCCATTCCTGGCACTTCCCAGGCCAGGGAATTATTACCAGTATTTCCAAGGTACAAAATTTAAAGCCTCCTCTCTGCTAATTGCAAATTATTTAGCTTTTGGCAGATCATTGCTGCAAAAAGAAGCCTTAGAAGCATTAGCGGTACAGTAAATAGTGCTGAGAAGGCTAGTGTGTAACCCTGAAAAAATAGCATGTTATTCAACTATCAGAGTGACTGACATGTTGTTTAACTTCATCACTTTCTTGTTTTAATTAAACATGTCCCTTTCTTTCTTTCTTTCTTTTATTCTTTCTTTCACGAAGAGGCTGTCGGCTAAGAAGCATAATGAATAAAGTAAAAATTAATTAATTTAGATTTTCTGAGGACAAAGAAAGAATTCTTTCTCAGTAAATTTACAGTGAGCCAGTCTGCAAGGGCCAAGAATCAGCTCTCAGTGAAAAGAAACCCAAGTAAGAAATTAACAGCAGTACCAGCAACACCAGAGATGGGAGCTCAAAACACCATAACCATAAATGTTCTTCAGGTGCTGTTTTAGTTCAAACTGACTGGAAAATGAGAGCAGTGCACTTCTTCAGAAACTCATACTGAAGTGTTAACTCTTGCCACATAACTTGCTCCAACCTTAATGTGTAATCTTAGACACATCCTCACAATCAAAATCGTAACTGCTTTATGTTGTTGAGAAATAGGCAATTGGAGTCAATGTTCTTAATGTGTCAAATTCAGTGCCATATTTGGGAAAAAGACTTAACCTAATACTGATAAAATCTTCACCTACTACTTACTGTTTTGTTCCTGTTTTCCTCTCAGGGAAAACGGCCATTTCATTGTGGGATCCAAGAAGTCATGCTAAGTCTGGTACAGCTCAAATTTCAGCTCAAAACCCACAGGAATGGCACTTTATAGGTAAAGTGATGCAGAATCAAAGATAGAGCACAAGAAACTGATAGCCTCATTTTGATCATGGTAAAATATAGACTGACTACTGTTGTGGAGAACTCTGATGCTTGAATAGCCTGAAATTACCTAAATGAAACTGCAGCCCACCCTAGTGCAAGAGCAGGTTTTTGGGAAGAGCTGTCCTTTCTGGAAATTTCAGTTTCTTTGGGAATATGAAGTTGTCTCTATAAATCATGCTGAAAATATGCTTAAAATCTGCCACACTTGTGAGTAATTCTAGTTTTACACTGCCATAAATATATATCAGTACTGCTTATTTTTAAGGATAAAATATAATTATTAAAGACAAAAGATACACTCCACAAAGAAAGTTATGTATGACATATAACAAATTAGATTAGAAAAGGTCAGATGATAACAAAGCCTAACTATATGCCAAGACCTCCAAATACTCATTCAGCTATTAACTGGGCTCTTCACACAGAAGAGCCTTGGCTCTTGGCCATTACATTTGACAGTACAAACTTGGTAACTCTAAGTGAGTGCTCTTTGAGGGTCAGATGGTTGCTGCTTTGGTTCGCTTTCCACATTTGTCAGAAGCAGCCAGTCTGACTGCAGACAGAGACCAGAGCCACATGCGTGGCTCTTCCCCACTTCTCCAACATTTGGCAATGTGTAGCTGGCAACCACCTTGTGAATCAAATGACTTCTGTCAGACTTTTCAAGAAATGCAGAAACTGGAGATTAGCAAGGGAGGGCAGCCTCTTGTGTTCCCTCCTGGTGGTAAGGATCCTTAGAATCAGGCAAAACCTGGCTTTCCAGGAATACTCCTTAAAACATGATTTTGCTCTCAACAAAGGTTGCCAAAGTAATTCATGCACAGCATTCAGAGTAAAATCGGATCTTACCATGAATCACCTCATTGAAAAAGGAAAGTATCCGCCTTACGTGCTTGAGGATTTTGCCTTTGTTGGGGTTAACCCACAGGTCTCCCATTAGCATTTTCTGCTCAATTAGTTCTTTCAAAGGGATTATTGAATCTACACAGATATTGTGTAATCTAGGTTAAGTCAGGAAATAGTATAATGAGAAGCAGTTACATGGAGAAGGGAGGTCAAAAAAAGCAGCAACAGGAACTCAGAAAATATGAGGATATAAATAAAAGGACAGGTGCTATCTTCAGTCATGTAATGTGATTTGGACTCAGTAATTGACCTAAAAATAGAGGAGACTAAAAGAAAACATTCTGAAAAGCACAGTAGAGGCCATAATCTCAGCTGGTGTAATTCAATGTACTTCCAGAGAAATGAGTGCAGAAGTGAATCACTACAGCAGAATAATAATAACCTATATATTTATAGAAGAAGTGGCAAAAATAGCACTCGTCAAAAAACATTACTCAAAGCTAAAGCAAAATGCTTATCGAAGTAGACCACATTCTGTGAACAGAGCTGTGATTACTATATTATGATTACAGTAAAGGCAGGCAATGCATAGACTCGGTTAATTTTAAATGCAAGTTAAGCAAGAAACATTTGGTAACTATGATACAGATGGTAACAATCCTAAAAAAGAAGGGATCATGTTTATATTTTCCTCCATGGTAGTATTTTTGGAATGACAATGGCTAAGTCAGAACAAATATTTAAGTGGATCTTGCTCAGATGGGTATGCATCTGATCACATTTCAAACCTTGCCAGTTTTGCCTTGGATATAATTATCTCAGACTCTGGAGAATTACTGAAGGAATTTTACTTATCAGCGGCAACTGGTGATTTTAAAGGATGGGTATTTCCCATCAGCCTGTGGACAAAAGGAAACCAAAGGCTAAGAATGCCTCAGACAACATAAACCTGACTTTTAAACTTCTTGCTTTGAAATGAGGTATTAGATCTCCAGTCTTCCCTGTTTCAAAACCACCCTCCTCAGCTCCTGAAAAAATTTCACTGTTGAGAAAACTTGAGAGACAGAATAGATGAGGAAATGCCACTTTCCTCTATGGTTGATTTTTTTTTTTCACTTGAATAGAAAACTTTCATAAAGTTGGAAAAATCCTGCTCCAAGAGGAGTAAACAGGAGGAGAAACATGCTTTCTGGCTGGTATCCTTCAGGCCAAGAATACTGCTAAATCTGTGCTTTAATCACTGACATTTTATGCAACCATCTATAATTAAAAGCAGAGTTTTCACCCAAAATGTATCTTATGCAAGCAACATATGTTTTGTGGAAGTGAGCTTAACTGTTCCCATCCACTGAAGGAACAACTTCATTCCTGGAGAGCTGAGACCAGACCGCCTCCTTCCAGCACTGCTGAGCTCCAGGAAGCCAAGCGTTACCCTTGCCAGGCTCGTGAGGAGCGATACCCTTTTTGTAAATCAGCGTAGCACGGTACTACACTGATTTAAACCTACAGAGACTCTGACTCCTGTAGAAGCAGGACTGCCTGACTGCCGAGACTTCACGCAGAGCCAGGATAATTGCATCCAGAAGTGGTTTTCTCCCACAGTGGCTCAATGCAAAGCCCTGTTGCAGAGCCAGCTCCCCAGATGCACTGCTGGGTCACTGCATCCATTTCACACATTCGTAGCTGAGCAGCCTCCTATGAACCATTTCAGAATGGTGCACCTCAACACAACAGAGCAATGACCACTGGCAGAAAGGGCTCTGTTATATGTTTCAATAAAGTTAAGGAATAATTTGGTAGCACAAACCGCACACTGTTTAATTGAAACTTTTAATAGCTTTTAAAATTAACAGAAGAGCGTTGAAGCCTTCCCAAAGATCAATGAGAACTGCATGAGTGTGTTATTTCTTCGAGAACTAGCATAGCCAGAAAGTGTTATCGAAGTGTTAGGGTTATTGGATTTAAATAGAAGCCAACAAACTATAAAACATCTAAACCAACAGCTTTGATTCACTCTACTTGCTTTGCAGCTGAATAGGCTAAAATGAAATAACGCTAATAAATATGCCTCAAGGTTAAAAGATAATTTTTCTACAGAGTAGTAAAGTAAGACACACCTTTTTTCAAACAGAGGAATAAAAGCAACAGAACCAAAAAAAAAAAAAAAAAGCAGGAAAATTTAAACACTACTGGGACCTGTTCGCAAAACATCAACAACTTCCAAAAAAGCAAAAAGTCAACTTTTTCATATCAGTTTGAACCAACTCTTCTCAAGTGCTTAGAAATCTCTGCTAAGAGACAAGAAGAGAATCAGTGCCAACTTCAGGTCTGTGCTGCAACATAACAAAACACTGTTCAGTAGGATAATAGAACCCTTCTTGTTCTCTTAATATTTTCCCCTTGGGTTCTTTTGCCCAGAAGTGTCCTAAGATTCTTTTGTCATTAGTTCCATTTTGCTTGAAATACTGATCTGTTGCTGATATGCTCTGTGAACCTTATCCTCCAACTAATGTGACATCAGCCACTCCTGCAAAGCTGACACGATGGTGCCAAGTGCTACTAAGATGTCTGTTGAACAGCAAAAATGTTCTCATGGTTTGATTATTTATATTTAATCATTTTAGAAATATCAGAAACTGTTCAACTAGTCGCACACTCTTCTTTAATTACATCCTATTACTGTAGACTTTGCTCAAGTCTTTTCTAGAGTGAGCCTGTGCATTAGGTACATGAGTATACTCTGCCGTGCACAAGAGCTTTCTTGGAAAGGCTGGAAATTCTGATTTTAGCCTTTCACATGGTCATGAGAAACGTGCTTAGGATGGTGAAGTGGCACTGAAATGCTAAGGAAGCCTCACTGTGTGTTTATACTCTCCTAGCAGAGACAACATTGTCTCAGGCTCTGTGGTGACACAAATTGCAGACCAAGTCTGCAGCAATGCAAGATGTGATTAGCAAAACTGTCCAAACTTTATTTAATAATAGGCAAACTCTTTCTCATCATCTAGTGAAACATCATTATATTTGGATTGTTTGAAATCCCATTTATTCTGTATTTACCAGTCCCTGTTTTCTCCAATTTGACAGAAAACTCTGTCTTAAATGTCGTCGGCAGGCTAGAACAAGATTATATCAAAAAGTGGACAGTGTTGTTTGGGCTGTTTTTAGACAGGCTTGTAAAATAAGCAGTTGATTGGTAAACCAGTGGTCTCTTCTTTGGATTCTATCAATATTAGTGGGATGATGAATACTATTTGTTCTCAACAGTTGAAAACACTGCATCCATTTAAATAGCAACAGCATTGTTTTAGCTGTCATAAGGCCTCTGGCAAGATACGTGGGAGAAGCTGACATGTTTTTGTAGCCAACTGACATAATTGGGAGAAAAAAAAACAAGCAAGAATTTTTTCAGTTTCTGCAGTTTGAAAGATCTTGTCTGTTGGGTTCCCCCCCTTTTTCTCAGCTATATTCACAAGTCTAAGAAAAGACAGTACCTTTTCACTTTTATAACAAGTACATTAAGCAAGGGAGAGCAAGTGCAAATGTGCTCAAGGACTTAAGAGAAATTTAAGGTCTTTGATAATTTAATTCAAAACCAGCCAACTGGAAATCCTTGTGTGAACTTTAGTGTTCTTTAATGGTAGATAGAGATGATCAGGGAAAACACATTGCATTCCCCTATATATAAAATTTTGCAACTGCTTTGCTGAATGTCATACCCATCACCAGCAGTGGAACATCTTAGCAGGTGTTTCCAACACTGACAAGTCTCAGGTGAGCAAAAATAGTTTAGACAGATGGGGGCATAAGGGGATGACATAAAACACAGCTTACTTCAATCCTAAAATTCTGTCACAGAGTATATAGTTTTTTATCCTAGTCCATCTCAAGGTTTTCTGTTGTTTCCGCAACCCCTTTTCCTAGCATAACTGCAAAAACAAGACAGCAAGGTGAACTCAGATACTCCATACCATGTAACAAGCCACAGAAGTTTGTCTCTGAGCAAACAAGCCATTCTGTTGTCAGCTACTTTTGAAGAGGCTGCAGATGCACAAATTAATCTTCATGCTGAATTTGATGAGCAAAAGTGGAAGCACTTCAGTATGTGACATATTTCTAAAGCCAGACTTTCCCAGCCAGATGATTAATTCGTACTCCATTAGGATATGATGTCTGACACCAAGACCTTTAGTTCTAACAAATTTGGCCAGGAATTGGGATACGCTGAGCCCTTCATCCTCATTCGAGACACTGAAGTAAATGCAGTTTTCCTCTGGAGACAGTCTCAGAAAACAGGATATAAAAGCAATGTGCTCTCTTTAAAAGTGGTTATTAGTGAGCTGCATGTGTTTTAGAGGAGCTCTTTAGGTTTTGTTCTCACAGTGCCAGAGCCCCTTTAACCCTGTGCGCAAGAGATACAGTTAACACATTGCATGTAGAAAACAGCACTCTCAAAACATGAAACTCTTTTTCCAAACACACTTCCTCCTATCATGGGAATTATGAGTGGGGAAGACAAACTGTTCTGCAGAGCTTGGATTTGGATAAATCTGCAGAACACTCCCCTTAGGCCCTGCTAGGGTTTGTTATTGTTCTGTATTGACACAGAGGACTGAATCTTGCCTTCAGTGACTGATAGGAGGAAAAAAAAGCAAAGCGGAAAGGGAAGAAACATTTGTCAGAAACATCCCCACACCTGGGGTGTCATATGGGAGGTGATCAGGGTGAGCACCGTACCAGTCCCATGCATGGTGCCGAAGGTTCAAGGCATGGAGGCAGGAGCAGCGCAAACTCCTGCTGATGACCAGGCTGACAACCCACCAAACTGGCTAAGCCACACCTTGCCCTCGCCCCAGGTAGAGCCGGAAAGAGCTCTTATCCGCTTGATGCCCACTCCACTGGCAGCAGTATCCCCACACGCCCTCACTCAGCATCTGTGAGCATCGCAGCTCAGCACAAAAAGAACGGGTCCCGGGCTTGACTTCATTCTCCCAGGCTAACCTGCACTTTTGAAATGAAGAATTGTTTTTATTAAAGAAAGATGCTTTGGTTTCTGACTTCTACCATCTTCCTAAACAGGCATTGACAAATTTAGGATCTTCATTAAGAAGATGCTAAAGGAGCCTTCTTCTTTAAGAGAAATTTTTAATCACCTTGACTTCCAAAACAATCTGAATAATCCAGCCTTAAGTCTCCTCATTAAGGTCAGATTTATATACACAATCAGACTTTTGCTTGAGGTTTTGCAAATTTGGTTCTCAGTATCTGTATACTTACAGCTGCACAGATCAGTCTGNCTACACCAAATTCAGTTCCATTGTAACTGACATGAGAAAACATATATATTTTATATAAAACTTGTCTTCCCCATCAATTTGGTGGCTAAATTACACCTACTGGGTCAAGGACAAATGAAGAGAATAAAGCTGAAACCTTCTTGGTTTTCTTTTACTTTTACTTTAGATCTATTTGAAAGACCAGGAGTTTAGTCTTCCGCATTTTCCACGGCTTGTTAAAGGATGCATCAAGGATGTTTGAGTTCTTCCATCTTCATGAAGAACCAAAATTGATATTAAAGACTTTACAGTCTCTTTTATCTGAAGTTAATTAGCCACTGAAAAAAAATTATATACTAGCAGAGTCTAAGGCAATCTGACTTAAAAAAACCCTTTCCTATCTTGTATTAAACATCCTCTCATTTGGCGGTGGCAATTCACTACTTTGCTATTTCTCCAATCACTAAAATTTTGCAGGCCTGGTAGGAGTTCAATTTCAAAAGTGAAAAACAAGAGAGGGAAACCATGAAAGTGAACCCTCTGCTTTCTGAACACCTTTCCAAGCATTCTCCATAGATTCTTTCCTTCACAGGTGACCTTCACCCTAGTATATTTGTCTAAAAGTTGAACAATAGTCCTCTATTTCAACTGGAATTTCTGAGCCTTTGTTGATAACAAGCACTCCAGCAGACAGGTCTCCCATCCATACCATTCCCATCCAAGAATGGTGAGGTCCTAGAAGAGGCAGGCAACAGACAACAAGGGTTTACATTCATGGTACTGGAGTATATGTAATGGAATTACGAGTGATAATAGACCTGAGAAATTCTCATTTCCTTGACCATGATAGGATCTTAGGTAGAGACAGCAACTATATCTAAAACAAGTTATATAAGCCCGCAAAACAAGGTTATTTTTAAATGCAGGATGCCTGCTTGTAAACTATTTCTCCATAAATTCCTCATAGAAGCAGGGGACATAATACTAGCATTATAACCACTAAACTTAATAAACCTCTGGTTTAAAACTTTTAAACTTTAGACAAAGCCTGAGACAGATATTTTAAAAGCAGTTTAATTTTTAAAAATCTTGTTGGATGAAGGAGGTACCTCTAAATTGGGAGAGAGGCATGTCTTGAGTCAACTGAAGAAAATATTTGCTTTTAGCAAAGTCTGCTTTACAGTCCTTGCAGTATAGCAACAACATTTGCAGTATAGCAAGAACTTGCAACAATAATATTGTACCATATAACTCCAGGAAAAGGAACGAAAGTTACATTGGCCTTCACAAGTTTTGGGCTAAAACAAAAGACAGGTTTGCTCCTACATTTAAGGTGGAAGAGTTCATGTATATGCGTCTTGTCCTTCTATGCACTGATGAAAGAATATAATCTTTTCAAAATTCAGTGAAGATTATAATTAAAATTAGATTCTCTTTCTTATCTACAAAGCCTTGAAGCTGTCATAATTTGAGCGCTATTCTTCTTGATCTACTTAGCTCTGACAGCTTAAGTCAATGTTGAATTCAACTTGTGCCAAACCATCCCCTTTATCAGTATCTTTTTCTCTGATAGGAATCCCTAGGCACAACTGAAATGGGAGAACTTTTAAAGTGGACTGGCTAAATATTCCCCTCAAATTACCATGGATTTCTTTCCCTCATGCTCAGTGAGGATGCTGGCAGTTAAAAATCCTTTCTGCAAGAGGACCTTCACTGTGATAAATGAGAACTGCTCCTTTGATTTTAATGGAATTACACTAAACTACTGCAGGTAAGGCTTTGATCCTCTACACTTTTGGATTTCACCCAGGAAGACATTACGGCAGGATAGGTGGTGTCCCAGCCTAAAAACTTTTAAAAATGCATACAAAGCAGACAGAAGCATGCAAGGGATGACTTGATTATATATACTACATCTTCCCTGTCTTTCAAAAGGCACATGCAGCTGGATTAAACACCCTTCAGTGGGAAAGCAGAGCATGGACATAATTTATGATTTGCTTCCTAGAAAGAAAAATATCTTTCCTCTTCAGCCCTCGATGAGGGCTAGGCCCACAAGAGCCAAGGATCAGCTTGAAGAGCCAAGTTGTGGGGTAGCAATATGGCACACGCAGATCAACACAGCAGCCACTACAGAAGCTGGAATCTTTTCTCCCCCACCCCACTCAGTGGGAAACAGCCTCGCAGCAGGAGCAGAGCCAGCAGTGGGATGTCTTCCACCAGCCCGGGTCTCAGTAGCTGCAGGTGGTCAGGGAGAAACAGTCTGGCCAGCCCAGGTGGGACTGGAGAACTGACCATCAGAAGCATAAATACCCTAGTACCTCTCTCTCCTAGCTCAGCTTTCCCTCAGACAGCCTTTCTGGAGCAGAGAGCAGGATCAGTGGTGTTATGGAAGGTGGAAAACAAGTCATGGTGTCAGGAAGGGTTGGGGCAACTGAACAGGGGAATTCCCTCTGCATCTCCATCTCCCTCCCCAGGACCTGCCTGAATAAATGCATAACTCCATGCAGAGCATCCTCTCCAGCTAGGTGTCTTACCTCAGCTTCTCCCTCATCTTCCTCCCCTCTCTGCAGAGAGTTCAGGGCTTCTCCCATGAACAGATTGCCAAATTTCTGGGGTTTATTGGCTTTTCCAGGCACTCCTGTAATCCCTTGCCTCAAATCAGGTCCTCCCTCATCCACCCCAGCCACTCTTTTCTTCCTGGGAGCACAAGCCAGAGATTCTCATCACCATTCACCCATCTCCTCTAAATGATGTCTTTTCTCCAACAAGAAGTTAAGTTTACATGTGGAAATGCACCGTGTTTGAGAGACAAGTGGATAGTTTGCCTCCAACAGAGAGAGGGGGAGAGAGAGAGAGAGAGAACCCCCCTGGTATAACTGCCAGGTGAACAACATGTTTTGCTCAGAGTTGTGTGCCCTGTAGTCAGGCAGGGATGTACGAAGAACTTAGCTGACTCCTTCCCTGGGGAGTCTCCCAGAGAAAAGCAACATGACAGGCTCTGATGTGACATGTAACATAGAGTAATTAAGTGCTTCTTCATTATGGCAGAAACATTATGGCATTACTGATAAGTAATGATTTAATTACTCTTTCATTTTTACAGAAAAGGTTCCAGTATTAGACCAGTAAGAAAAAACAAAATAAACACAAACCACTTATATGAATACTGCAATAGCACATGATCATGGCAAGCACCTCCTGACCCTCTCCCACCCACTCTCCAACAAGTGTGCAGACAGTTTCCCTGGGATATTGTTGCAACCCAAGCTCATCATCTGTATACACAGTAATCCACAATGTCCAGCACAGAAATTCCTGCTATCCCACCAGCAAGACCTAGCTGAGTCAAATGTTGCTGCACCCACACAAGTGCACACACATGTATGGAAACAGGCAGCTGGAACAGCTGAGGTCCGTGTGTCATGAACCACTGTGGTTTCCCATAAGGGATGAGAACTGGTGTTTCAAACCAAGTTCATCAGCAACAGCATCATCAGGCCTGCAGTGAGGGGTACCATCTGCTCACTCTCCCTGAATTCAGGCGGCCCACGCAGCGCAGGCATCTTCTCAGTTTGTGTGGAAAAGCTGGTCCTCCGTTGAGCTCAATCCAGCACCTGCAGCAGAAGGAGCACACTCGTCAGACACCCAACACTGTGCTCACGTAACGTGAGCAGTCGTCACCCATACGCCTCTACCAGCTAAAACTGACTGCCGTACCTAGAGTCATCACCACACTGTGTCAAAACAAACCTACTGGCAGCACAAGGAAAAGCATTTCAAGACTGATTAAAGACTTGCCTGCAAGATTTTCCAAATGTAAAGCCTATTTAATCATTGCATTTCTGTGTGCTTTCAGGAAAAGCAACTCGGCTTTGAATGACTCACCCTTCTCAGCCCAAACCATTTGTTCTCTGTGCTAAGTATGGCATCTATTTACTCAGGCAGTCAGGGGCCAGGCATGAAATGTGTGTCAGGTCTCCTCAGGTCCACAATTATGTACTGTCATATTTTTAATTGAGGTAGTTTCCATGAAAGACCTTTTTTCCACACCCTTAGGACAGCTTGGAAATTCAGAGCTCGTTCCTCCCAAAACAATCACCTCCACAGTGGTGTTCACAGAGAACACAATGCTGCAGAAACAAAAATAATTGTGGAAAAATACTGGAACACAAGCATTTAAACAACAGTGGTGGGTATTTTCCAGAAGCCTGCTGACTCCAGTGATTTTGCTATAAAGTAACGTTGTAGGTGATGCTGCCTGAACTGTGACCCAGTACTGGAAGGTAATAGCACGCAGTCAACCCTCTTAAATACTGTTTTTTCTTCACTGAAAAAGCCTGTCCTCATACACACGTACTTAAGAGATTCCAGAGGTCTGTGTACGGCCAAATACAAAAAAGATACTACATGTCTTTTGTCATATAAACAATAACAAATTAAGGCAACTGTCATGGCTATCTGCCACCAGGATAAGGAAAGGATAGTTCCTCATTGCCAGAAGTCTGAGGGTGCACCACTACAGAGCTGTGTGATCTCATTCCTTAGAAGTTAAACCCAAATTAACCCTTTCAAAAGTCAAAAGCAATTGCCAGTATGGTCACTCAGTTCACCCTGAATCAATAACACACTTACTGCAGAAATGCTGATCCCACTGAAGGCAATATCAAAACTTCCATTTCACATACAGTCCAAAATACATTTCTGAATGTGGGAAGAAAGTTTGCTAACAAAGAAAGCACCGTTTTAAGTTCAGCCAGGAATTTTGGTACATTACAAAGCGAGAACCCAAGAGAGAGATTGATTTTGTTCAATTATCTAAAAATAAATTATTTTCAGCACTGCAATTTGCATCTACTATCGTGCAACTATAGTTTCAGAGTTGCCACAGCTTTTGAAAAGATGTTTCCATGTACTTCACAGCTTGTCATTTGAGGGAATACCTTTATACCTTACCCAGCTCTCCTGAAAAGATAGTCTTTTTCTACTTCAGAACTTCAGAATAAAATCAGTAAATTTCACTTTGTTCATTTATTGATTAGCCCTTTTTAAAAAATAGCTTGTGCATACGTATATCTAATTTAGTTTTGCAAAAATCCCTAATACATTTATCAGTTCACGAATCTTGCAAAAAACATGAGAAGAACAAATCTCTGCTGATCTGTGCACACATTTCCCAGTGAGATCTACCATTAATAGCAATAGGAAATAATTTTTGGTAAGTGAAAACAAGCTTTCTTGAAGATCAATCTGAAGAGCCATGAAGTTTATTTGACCACAGATGTAATACCAAACAACAAAAGACTAAAGACAAGGCAAAATATTCTAGTTTGAGCACAGCTGCAATGTGGTTAGACACCCTTGTCTTGAAAATCAAATGGGCTGTGCTGGTGGTTTCCAGTGTATAGTACTGGGGAGTTCGATGTACCAAAACGAACTTGTATCATACTGAAGCAAAGCAAGCTCCCGATGGCTTGAAAGGATGAGCTGTCTGGGATCCTGACCTATGGTGTATCTGCTACTAGTGGTAAGCAAGTCACTTCAGGAGGGAGAGGGTTCACAGATGTCATCCAAACAGCAGCTTCCCTCCTTTTACAGGTGGCCTAAATCAACACAGCTGAGGTCAGACTCTGAACAAACTGTTCTCAGGGTGGCATTTCCCAGATATGGCATTCCCCAAAACTCTTGTCCTTAGGGGCTACGTGAAGAAAGGGACAATGGGTCTTGTGTTCTGCAACCAGACCCGTAGCTTCTGAAATAGAATAGCGAAAAGTTGTGTTGGTTGCCCCATACAGAGTCACATTTAAAACATAAAAGCCAGCATCTACTCGAGAACCTGCAATCTCTCTAGTATTGCCTTAATTCAACAATTCTTCTCATTGCCACTAAATTTAATTAACGGGGTACAGAGATATTGTCTAGAGGGCTTATTTGTTGCCGTCACAGGTTTTTTTCGGACAGTGTGATATGTCTCAGTATTCTCTGGGGCTAAGAACTCCATTTATAAGAGACTTTGCTGAAAGTGAATGTTAATCTGGCTTAGGTACAGAAATAAAAAATTGGTAAACCATGAAATGCAGCATTGAGCACAAAGCTAATCCTCAAAGGAAGAAAAAAAGAATAGGTTTTGATAGGGCTTTTTTCCCCTCTCCTTTTTGTCCAGCTTTGATGTCTGAAGACAACCTGAATGTTCTGGAGCCTGTTTTTCCTTCCCAATTTTTTCCTTGCTTTTATGTATTAAAAACCTCCAAAGCATATCTGAAAGAGCGTAATTTTATAACCACACCTATGTGAAGAAAATGTATATTTTTCTGATATATAGCTACAGGCTCTTTTTACAGATGCGCAGACAGGCGTATAAACAGACCTCAGTGCAAACAAGGTTTAGCTAATACATTCAGCTTCAATCTCCATTTAAATACGAGTACTGTCAGGTCATACACTACCAGTATTAGGGCAGATGTATTCAAACAGACCTATTTTTCCAAATTAAGATGAAGCTATGAAGAATTCAAGCGATCACAAACTCTGATTATAAGGCAGGGACAACTAATTATGAAAGACGAAGATACCTAAACAGATGGCTCAACATACGGACTTTCTGTTTGGTTGGGGTTTTTTGCTTATTTGGGTTTTGTTGTTGTTGTTAGTGGTATTGTTGTGTTGTTTTGGTTTGGGGGCTTTTTCCTCAATGTCCAGTTTAATATGCCACTAACAGGCTATGGAGATTTCTTGCCTTATACCATCATAGCTTTGTATCATCACTGCTTGTTATGAAATCTGCATGCAGACTGCCCAATCAAAGCAGCAGGATGCTAAGGATGTGCTTTTAAAACCTCACAACAGCATTAAGAATAGTACAGATGTTTGCTTTCCCAAATACTTAACTGCTTCTCAAGCTTCCTTGGAGTAGGGAAAGCTTAAAACCATCTCATTTTTCATTCTGGAGATTCTTTTGGAATTAGCAGCTGTATTCAGACTCACAGCCATCTCAAGGAATCTCCTCCAAGGACCATAACTATCTCCTAGGAGAAAAACACAGCCAAACACACTTGTAGTGCCAAGAACCTACTCATTTACAAGTGCAGAAGAGAAGAACTGATCCAGGAACATGAGCTGCGCTTGCATTCTCCCGTTTTCACAAATGGGGCTGTTCCTTATGAGCTAGAAGGCATTACATCATCCACCTAAATACCTTGCTTTCTAAGAAGTTGTATTGCTTTCTGAGCCAGCAGGAAAACAAAGGGTTGTTCACAAAGCTCTGTAATAGCTTTATATGGTGGCCAGTGGATGTGACTCAGGATCGCAGAAAGAGGATGAGCTATGCCAGTGTCACCTCATCTTCTTCTACATTCTGTGTAGCTGGTACTGGGATCAGGGAGCATTGTGAAAGGCTGAATATGGAGGTGTACTTGGCTTAAATGCAGCACAAATCATGGCTTTGAAGCAACAAAGCAACCATTTTTATTATTAAATAGGGCAAACGAAAGCATCCAAGGGAGATTCTGTTTTATCTGCACGCATGTGTAAGTACAGCCATCTGACACAGTCATGCATGTGACTAACCACAGGGAAATAGGAGTGAACCTGAGAGATGTATGGATGCCCTGCACACGTACATATTCATGGATGTACGGGCATGCAAAAAACACCTTCACATACTGATGTGACTCAGCATGGATATGCTGTGTCTGATGCTTGTTGGTGGGTTTCACTCCTCAGACTGACTCGGGAAAAATAAAATCGAAGCTTCCAGGCCATTTCCCTGTCGTAAGTGGCACTATTGAAGTACTTGTGCTTTCAAGAAGTCATCACACCAGTTTTCACTTGAAGAAACAACGATGAAGGGACTTCTTCATGAAAAACAAGTCCTTGGCCTTGTTTTAATGAAGAACCTGCGAAGAAATTCCCATCCTTTCTAGATGGACCACCAGGTGAGCTGTAAGAGTAGTATCAATTTGCCTTGATATGTCAGGCAGGGCCTTTGAATTAATTTTTTCACAGATCCCCAGTGGAAAGCTGTCACTCCTTTAGTTAACATAGTCTCGGCACCACTCAGCACAGAGTGCTCAACATTGCCAGTGCTGCAATTCACAGTGAGAAGACACCAACATCTAAGTGGGATTTTGCTTTTCCTGGACTTCATTCCCGCTCCATGCCTGGGGAATCTCGTCTTCACTACAAATGCCCTCTCCTGCCTCTCAGGGAGGCAGCTTGATTTGCATCCCGATGGACATATGAGAGCGTTGGTGCCATATAAATCAAGCCCACCTTCCCTTCCTCAACAAACACCCACAGCAGCAGCTCAGAGAGTAAGAAGAGCACAAACCTGTAAACCTTTCCTAGGGAAACCATCCCTGCTCCTGGGATGAGTAGGGCCTCTCCTTGTTGAGATTTGTATCTATATAATGTTACCATTCTTAACTGCTAACAACCTTGTCTTCTAAGAATTTGTGGATTCCTACCTTTGAATATGTGTTTTCTTCTCTACAGTAACCTGTACTTTATCATTTAAATGCATGCTCTCTACAAAAATGTTTAAAAAAACCCCAGCATCCATTGCCTGATACTGTCTAACCAGACTGCTGTTGTCTGTTGCAAGAAACAGATCAGATCTTCTGAATTTCCCTTTTGTTTACTACTCCAGTTATTATAATGAGTCCTAATGGCATCTCACCTCCATGACTGGGGGTGTTAAGATGTCTTCTCCTGTGGAAACAACTTCATATCCTTGATTATCTTATTATCTTTCTCTACATATTCAGTACTTCAGAGTACCGAGTAAGTTCATTTTTCTCGAAGACAAGGAGAACCTGAACTGAAATGCAATGCTCCAAATGTGTATTCATTGTGGATTTTATTCAGTGGTGTATCACGCTATTCCCCCACGCTGTTCGATTATTTCCCCCCTAATAATTTCTGGTGTTTGTCATTGAAGAGCGTCCCACTGTGCCTCCAGGATGGCTTTTCCATTTGATTACAGCCCATTTAGAGAATATCCTCATGTTCAGATGTGCCATCTGCAGTACTTTGTAATTATTCACACCAAATCCAACCTTCTTTATATCATCTTCCAAATTAGAAACGTGAGAATGTTACGTATTTCTTCAGTTAGCTGTAGGCTGGACTGCCCTCCATAACTTTGTAACCCACAAATGTTACCAGCTCATTATCAATTCCCTCTCCACATCAACCAGGAACACACTGTACAGCATTGCTCCCATTTGAATTTCTGTGGGACACCTCAGAAATTTCAGTAACCACTCTCCTCAAGAAAACCGACAATTTCTTCTTACTTTTGTTTCTTATCTTTTAACCAGTAACTAATGACGACCTTTTCCCCTTCTCAAATGCTAGCCTAGTTTCTTCCAAAACATTTGGCCTATCTACCCACAGTGTTCTCTTAATACCTCATTAACTCTAGGCTCTTGCTAAAGTGAGTAGTTTCTCACTCCTGTTTCTCACTTGCTTAGGAAAAAAAGTTCCCAATTGTTTTGCCCATAGTATGGCTTTACATGCAACCTCACCAGAATTTATATCCTCCTGTATTTTCCTTCTTTAGATTTCCCTCCTAAAGTTTAAAGATAATTTTTAAAACAAATCTCATTTACTCTTCTTTAGCTTGTTTAACTCTTTTTCCAGGTGTGGAAGTAGAGGGATACCCTTTTTAAAACTGATTTAGATTCACTCCGAGTCTCCACTGCACATCTAAACATGCTGCAAGACTCCATGACACCTTCAAGTGTTTAGGCCTCCAGCTGCTCCTTTTACTTTCCTTTTTTTTTTTTTTTTGCTTTCTAATGCTTACAATTTGCCACTTTCAAGCTGAAAAACAAATGTGGTAGATTTTCTGCAAGGCATCTATTTGGTAAACAAAAATTCTATTCTCTTCTTTTTTCCCAGGGAATACCAGAACATGGATCACCATATTTTCATCTTCATACTCAACCCCTGAACTTACGGCAATTGCAGTGCAAAATCTTGCTACCAAAGACTTAAGAATATAATGTACATTAACAGTGAATTTATCTGTATCTAATAGTGTAACAAACTGAGAATAAAATAAAAACATAAAGCCTCAGCCTCAATACACACAGACCAAATGCACTACCACAGATCTTTCCCACACAGCATAGTAACACTAGAAAATTAGCAGAGAAAAATCACCATTAGTTTTAAGAAAAAACAAATGTTGAGAGAGCTATCCTTTACCATTTAGAAACAAAAATAAGGATGCTTTCTGTAAGAAACTCAGGGTAGAGAAATTAATTTCATTTAAGCTATTAAGCCCCAGTCTACTTTTCCTGAACCATCCTAATTGAAAAAAAAAGTCACTGTGTTATGTATGTCCCTTCTTATTTTCTATCATATGCTATCTCCTGGGAATAAGGAAACATCCATTTAATCTCATCTCTATTTACATGCTAAGGTACCACAGATAAAAATATACCAATTTACTAATTTCTCAGTAAAATTGGTTTTTTAAATGAAGTAAGTCCTTGAAGAGTTTAACTTTGGCAAAGTTTAAAAGTTTATGCCACTGACTTCCAAAGGGAGCATGCAGGCTTTTCTAGAGACAGTAGTTTTGGAAAGAAAGGTGTGAAGTACATACAATAAAAACAAGCATCTTCTTTTTGGAACCATCTCTCCAATACATTTCTACAGCTTAACTTGGTTTAAATTTGTTTGGGTCAGAATTTAAAGATGTAGAGCCAGAAGGTCAGCTGGGGTAAAACTATACCAGCTCATGGTATACCCTGTCTCATGGATTAAGTAATAAAGTGGAAAACCAGAAAACCTAAAGATAACTTATTTATAATTTTGTTAGTCAGTTTAAGGAAGAGAGGTTCTTCTTGAAAATGTGGCTTGAAATCAGATTTTGAAAATCTGCCAAGTGTTTTTAAAGTGTCTTAAGACTGACTAGAATTTCTTAAATGTTGTTTAAATAATTTTGTCCAAATTTTGTCGAGAAATTCCTGCATTCAGCTGTGAATAAAAACCACCAAATTCTTGACTGTTAGTACCTCTAACTTAGAGCCACCTTTTAGCTAGCCCTCCCTGCTTTTTCCAAAAGCAGCATATTAGCTGGGATCCTAAGTATTGCTTGGGGAACACAGTGATAGAAATGAGACCAATTTTACTCTGAAGGAAATTTTAGAGAAATTAGGGGAATTACATCAGGAAGTAATTTTGCTCAGCCTACACAAAGACACTACGTGTCTTGTTAAGTAGAGTTTGTTATATTGCCAGTACAGTGTAACATTTTATCTGCTCTCTTCAGATTCAGATGTAAATTTAACTCTACTGCCTTTGGGTCCTGCAGGAGGCCATACAGAGCTTGGGAGGCTGGGGTAGATACTCAGATAAAGCTTGGAAACAGGAAAGTACAAAGCACTAACTAAGGAGGATGTGTAATCAACAATCACCTCTCCTTAGAAAATAAAATTTTTACTTAAGGGAGTTGGTGGCAGGGACAGAAATATCAGACAGTGGATATTTTATGGACACACTGTGTCCTTTACAAACATAAACCTTGTCTTAATTTGCCAAAAACTGCTCGTGGAGATATGCAAACAGCTAAGTTCGTCACAAGGACTCACCCTACGATAATGACATAAAAGAGCAAAGATGACATAAAAAGTTGACTCTATGTCCATTTAAAAAAAAAATTGTCTTTTTTTTTCCTGTTCTCTCACTTGCTTTGAAACAAATTTTAGCTATATTTTTAACAGTGTTCTGAAAAAAGCAAGATAAACAAGCTTCTGACCTCGTAACAGAATGTAACAGAAATAATGGATAAACTAATGGTAGAGATTACTCTGGAGGGTAATTTTTAAAATTTTTTAAATTTAAATTTTTTTAATTTTTAAAATTTTTTAAGGCTGACCTTTAACACTTTTTCTTGCAAAGCAGAATTTTTTTCATTTTTAAATCCACCTTTCTGTAATATATATTCCAATGTCAATTAGACTGGATCTGCAGGGACTCAGAGACAAGCATCATTTTATTATGGTAATAAAGGACAAGAGGAATACATTCTTGTGAATTTGTTCCTTTTGAAAACTTTATCTATAAAAAGAAAAAAACACTGTGTTTTTAAACACAGCAGAGATTTAAAATATCCATTTCATATGCAAGGCTGAGTTTAATCGCATGTGGACTTTCTATTTCCCCAAATGTTTAGGCACAAAATCATGCAAAAACACATATATCCTAACACACAGCAGATTCTGCCTAGCCTATATATTCATTTATTTCCTTCAATTTTTTTAAAAGGCTGCTCCCTAAAAAAACAGAAGTTACATTTAGTTATGAACTAATATATAGCTTAAACCCACCAGATTTTTTTTTTTAGATTATCATTAGTGGTACTCTAGTTTGAACAGCATACTAAGCTTGCTGTTGCCTTCTTGCTGTACTCCCCAGTGCTGAAGCTCATGCAAGGCAGTAAGTGGTGTAGAGATGAAAACCCACCACATGCCCCCAGCTTACCTCTCTTCAGCGTTCTGAGGTGCAGCTCCTCCAGGTTGCCTCCTCCCCAGCACTGCCGAAATGCCCTCCAAGAGGTTAACCAAGCATCAGTCCCTTACGCTCGGAGCCAGGGCACTCTGCTCTGCCCACACTGTGCCCCTTCCCCATCGTGGCAGGCAGCCCACAAAACGGGCTACCATTCACCAGCTGCTCACCTTGCAGCCATGGGTGAGACGTGCCCTTCGAGGACCCTCCACTCCTGGACCTCTCACAGCCCGCTTCATCATCGCTCCTCTCCTCTACCTCACGAGCCCTGAGCAAACCAAGAGTGCTCTGGCACTGGACAGGTTTCTGAGCAATAAATTACTCTGCTTTACATGGTTCAAATTTAAGCTTTTATTTGGTTTTTAAATTAAAAAAATAAATTTCGTTATTAAATAGTGGAATGGGTCTAAACTAATGTTTACATATTAATTCACTTGCTTTAGGATACCACCAGAGAAATAATTGAAGTATACCACCCAGACAAAACTTTCTGTCAGAAAGCTCAACACTGGCGTAATTCAGTTAAACAGGAAAAAAAAAGCCCCCAAAGTCTTAATGTTTACAATGAACATTAGAAGTAAACCTCTGGTTTTAGTGTCCTCCAACTCTAGTTTCCATCCCAAAGGCAGTCATTGTATTCAGAATACTATACCACAGTGCTAATGTCATCGGCTTCGTCTGGTTTCTTTTGCCTGCTTGGCAGGGATTTCAAGTACTCAAGGTGCCTCCTTGCATCCTCCTGGTTCTGTCGGACATAATAAACCACGTACGAGATCACCATGGTGAACCAGCCAAACATGGTGACCAGCATGGCGTAGTCAGTAGTCTTTTTAGGGAGGTTGCAGAGGTCGGCGTCGTTGGCAGCGTTGAGGAAGGGCCTCCCCGCGTGCTCGTCCAGCACAGAGGTCTTGCAGATGACGTTGTTGGCCGTCTCGTGGTTGGAGGCCATGCTCCGCAGCACCTGCTGCAGCGTGCAGTCACAGTGCCAGGGGTTGTTGGCGATTCTGGCCCTGGCCTTTAGGTTGTTGAAAGCGTTTTTGTGCACGCTTTTAATCCGGTTGTCGGACAAATCCAGAGTCTGCAAGGTTTCTGCCACCCCTTTAAAGGCATGTTCATCTATAAACTCAATCCCATTTTTTGATAAATTGAGGACTCTCAGTTGGTGCAAGTCCTTAAAAATTTCGTTGGGGATAGATGTTATCTGATTGGAGTCCAAATAAAGTAAGACTGTTTCTGGAGGAAGATCTCTGGGTATTTCCTTGAGGTTTGCATTGCTACAGCTGACATTCAGACCTCCGGAGTGGGAACAGAGGCAGCCTTTCGGGCACATACTGGCAGAATGAAAGCACAGTATCATGAGGACAAAACTTTGTAAGAGCAGACACATGGAGAGGGAACGAGTTAACCACAGGTCTACCAAATGCATGCTGGGCTGTCAGCATAATCACACGACCATTTCTCATTCAGCCAACAGGGTGGGAAAAGGCTCGGCAAAGGTGAAACGTGGCTTCATTTTCTTCAGTGGGATTAGTAAAAACTGGTCACTAACACGTGGGCTTCCTCATGGTCAATACGCTTCTTAGAAGCACGCCTACAGAGAAGAAGGAAAAAAAGATCTTTATACCATAAACTCCAATCCTAACTTTGTTTTCATTAAAAAAATAGAAATAAAAAGATGTTAAAGGGAAATTCCACACTAAATAAATGACCTATTATCTTAGGTAACTCCTATTAGCATTAATCTGAGTTTACAGCATAAATCCCCAGGACATTTTTAAGAGGATGGACTACACTTACAACAAATTGCACAGGTTTGGTCTTTAATATTTACTAGAGAAAGCCCTGGTTTTCTTTTATCACAGACTCTTCTAAAATAGCTATAAAACTAAATTGCATTTTCCTTTGCTGAAGTAGAAGATGCACTGATAAGAGCTAAGACTTGTATCTCCAGCAACAGTGACAGGTCAAGTGAGGAATTTAAGGTGGTTAATGTGAATTTATCTCAAAATAATTTATGGTATTTTAAGTCCAAATCAAATTACTTCAGCAAGGAAATATTTTTACTCTATCAAGGAACAAAAATCAGGTAAACCAAATGCTGCTGCAAGACACCACAATCATCCACCATCTCCTTGTTTCTCTCCCTCCTTCTCTTTTGCTTTAGGATGTTGGATTTCTTGTACCTCGCAGCATTTTGTGAGACCCACAGACATAATTTCTACTTCCGTTTTTTAAAAAATTTTCTTTTCATGTAACTAAGAGAAAAAGAAATGGAAGAATTGCCAAAAACTCACATACCCTACCCTCCAAAACAAATAAAACTCACAAAACCTATATATGAGCCAAACATTAAAATATTTTATCCATGGCATGTAATTTGCTAATAGGACAATTGAAAAATACTGTTTCGGCTTCTCCCCCCTTGAGATGGCTTTAAAATAGCAAACATCCCAAAGTTTTTCCATTTTCTCCTTTAATTGGAACACAAATACAGAAGTCTGAAATGCTGACCTATATGGTTTCAAAGACAACCCTTCCCCCCCACCCCACCCCTATTATGGTAAAAACTATGAATTTCTAACAACAGGTCCATTTGTTTTCATGTACATGCTCTCTGTCTTTGCAGAAGCTCAGATATGTGTAGCCTTCAGGTCGTATTTACATATAAATGAATTATGTTTTTTTCTAAATCCACACTGTAGCCCACTGAACAAGAAAATCCCTGCACGGAGGATATGTGTGATTTTACATGAAAAAGAAGAAATTGCATTGCAGTCACTTTTTTGCTCGCAGAACTGACATACCAACTGCAGTTGCTGACACACTGCAGTAATATGGATCAGATGTGTCAAGCATAATTTCAAACTCATAGCTCAAGTTCTATTCAACCCTTTTTGTCGAGGCTCAGTATGTCAGTAACCCCACAGGAAAAGAAAAATAAAACAACCCAAGCCAGACTTAACAGCACGTACATTACTTGTGATTACGCTACGGCTCGGGAATGGCAAAAGCTCAGCATATTCTCACTGCAACAACTGCAGAAAGTAGTGTATCACCACTAACCTTCAACTTACCTATTGTTCAAATCAGTGATTGCCCAAGAACCTAAACAGAAAGCTTACACTTGGATTCCATATAACTTCTACTCTAAAATTAAAAAGAAATGGTTAGCAATGAGAAATTGTGAAGTTAACCCTGAAAATGTGAAACTATTTAGAAGGGAACTAAGCAGGGCATGAAAAGCTCCCTTTGACGACAGAGAGGTGAGGTAGCACCTCCTGAATCAATGCAATCCTTCATGACATCTGTGGAATAAACAGGGTTTATGCCAAAGAACCCTGCTGCAGTGGGTGCATCCCTCCCATTTCTCTCTTTGGCTCTTGGGTCACTGCAGTGCCTTGCTCCTCAGACCAGACAGAAATCTGCTACAGAAGGAGATAAGCTCCAGAAGTTGTTTTTTTCCCAGCCTGCCCAAAAGTGCTAAGTACTTGCGAAAATGTGCAGCCCATTCGGAGGCCAAGCTGGAGCTGGCAGCTGCTCCCCCTGGCACTCGGAGCTGGCAATCTGCTGCTCCCTCCAGCAGCCCTGGGTGCTGTGGCAGGACAGCCTGTCCCCTGGAAAAACAGCCACATATTTTCTTTTCCCTTCATGTTCACGTGTCTCACTACTGTGCTGCAGCACCAAAAGAGTTGATGAGGGTTCCAGCTCATCACCACAGAATGAGCATCATCTTATCACCTACTACTTGTACGCAGTGGCTTCCCACCACTGACACTGCAATCCTACTGCAGGAAGAGACTGGGGGGAAAGAGCAAAGACCTGAAGTAGTCTTGGGTGCCTAATTTTATAGAAGCATAAAAATCGTACTGTTCTCATCACAGTGTAGCAAATAAATATCAAATTTGCTTCATTACAGGCTAAAAAACCCCTGTCAACCTGGAATTACAGTGTGGACTCTGCTGAGTCCTCCACAATACTGTTACACCACCAAAGACCATGAACCAAAGAGGCCCCAAGCACCAAAGACAATGTGGAACATCCTCATCCCACTGAAGACAAATGAAACTATTTAATGTATTAATGTGTTTAGAGTGGAAGAAGTAGAGTCATTATAGACTAATCAGGATAGTGTTTAATGAAGCAATGCCTCTTCTAAAGGCCTAACTAAGTAAATGAATATAGAGAGGAGAAAATCTCACAATGTTTTAAGTTGTTACATAGAGCAAATACAAGTTTAAACCTGTAATTAACAACCCAGTCAACAAAACTTGTCTGAATAAGAACAAAGCTCAGCAAATTCCCAGTAAATCAACCAGAAGAAATCCAATGGAACTGAGCATTAGTCAGGGTAAACAGAGCTTTGTTTGCTTCAGAATATCCGATCCAAGGGATATATGAGGTTCAGGTTTCAACAATAAACTTAAGAGCAAAAACTTTCTTTACTTCTAGTGACTGCAAGACAGGGAAAAAAAAAAAAAAACAACTAGGATGCATGCATTTCTGATGCCAACAGGGAGATCTGTGGTTTCTTGAGCTATATCTAATTTCCTCTGCTTGGAACACAATAAAGGTGTCAAAGTTGGAACAAACACAATAGAGATATACCAGAAAGTAACACTAATGACTACAGACAAAGGGATGAAAGACACAGCATTAAAATAAATATATGAATTAATTATAAACCTGCAAATAAAGAAAAAAAATAAAAACAAATTAAAAAGTGAATGAAGGTACAGGAAACGACAGCAATACCAGAAGGACTAGTAGCAGCGTGGTATAAAAGGCTTTTTGTATACATTTCTAAAATACAAGTACAAATATAGAATACCTAACACCAAGTCGAATATTGCAGGGGAATAATACTAGAGACACAAGATTGCACAGAGGAGTTCTTTAGAGTCTTGAAATTTGAACAGGTTTCCAAGGCTTCCTCTTCTCAAGCTCCCCCAAGACTATTCACTCAGTGCTAACATCCAACGACAGGAAAATGTACAAATCCTGAAATCCTCAGGGAAAGCACACTGCTTTTAATACATAGTGAGATTTCTACTGAGCTTCAGGTGTCAGGTACTTGCAAATGTTTGTCTTTACTGCAAACAAGGTGCACAGACCGTATCTTAGCTCCTGAATGCAACACTATTAATTATCTATTTGATTAATAGCTTCTCCCCACAAGAAACCACTGATGTAAGGAAGCATTAGTGCCTTCAACTAGTGACATGGAAAGAGGGCCCAGAGACTCAGCCAAGTCACATAAAAAGTCCAGGACAAGACTGCCTGCAATACTAATTTATGCTGTTTTGTCTTCTGACAAAGATATAGGAGGATAGGAAATCCTATAACCATCACAAAGAACAGCTGAAAAATGACACAGACGGAGATGTTTTGCTGTTTAGGGCAATACTAAGACAACAAAAGATGCATAAAAAGAGAACCAATCATATATGTATAGTTAAAGGTGTCTGACTAGGGGAAGGGGTTTCTCCTGTGGTGTAGAGACTTTCAGAGTCCACACGGCAGCTTTGGTCATTACCCACGTATTCATGCATCCCCTCCCTCCATAAAATGAGAGAACAGAACAGCTACCAAATCCTTGCACTTGAGGGCCAGCCACTGCTCTCAGACGACTCAAAAGCAGGAACTACAACCAACCTTGAGACGTATTCTACCTTTAGTATCTTGAACACATCCACACACACGACCCCCTCAGCCCTCAGCTGACATCACTGGAGCCACTTGTTGATGACACACCTCCTGCAAATCTGTATCTTTCAGATGTGAGAAAGGGATTTACTCCCTGTTTGTTCATCAGATGCCCTCCCACACGTTGTGTATCTACATTGTAGTGGGGTCCTTCAAAGACTACTTTCTAGCACTACAAACATTACCTCTGACAGTCCAATACCTTTGTTCAAGTCGCTCCAATATGACAACACTTCTATGTGGAATTTCACCTGAGTTCTCAGACAGTGTCAGGTGAACTCCCAAACACTTCTGTTGAGGAAAAATCAAGATCATCACCCTTCTCCTGACAGCTCTTCATCAAACAAGGTCTCACACAATAAAGACAAAATCATGATTCAATGTATTTAATATAAAAGTCTTTATGGCAGATTCCTGTTGTAAATCACAGAATGAGGGCCACAAATTAAGTCTGTAGAACAGGGTCCAACAGACACATGCCAACACAAGAGCCCCCACACTCACACACAGCATCCTCATTCGTTTTGCCTGCTTGTCAAACACTGATGGGAAGAATAAGCAGCAGCTCTCTGCTGTCAGTACCACACTGGCCTTCACCAGATCACAGGCTGTAAGGACTCCTCAGTGACAAGAGACAGGGGAGATTTTTAAATTTTTGTTGTTATAATTCACAAATAAGAATCAAATGGGAAAATGGAAAAAGATCTCATCCTAAAAACATCTTCCATCCCTAAGCTGACAAGTACAGGTATTGTGCAGAACACATCCTCCTAGCAGTAATAACTGGATAAATATTGCAGGTATTTTGGAAGATGTTCTTTTGCTTTTTCTTTGGGATACAGTATCATGGGATGCTGAGGAAAAAAAAGACTGAAGGTGCTGTGGCATCAAGCTGCAGCTAAAGCACAGTCCTGAAAGCGAGAGCATAACTGGCAGCCTGTAAACCTATAGAGTTTAATGTGGCTTCTAGGGTCAGAAAGTCTGGCTATAAAGGGTTTTTACTGCTGATCTCTTATGTCAAGTGATACTTCCATCTCATGCATGATCACTTGTCCAGATCCCATAAGCTAAATTATGCCTTTGCTGGCATTTGAGCAACTGTACCATCCTCTAGCACGTGCAAAAAAGGGTGGCACACAGCACAGATGTCTCACTGTGAAGGAAATGCAGTGATAGCAACTCCATTTTCACTATCAATAACATAAGGTACTAGAATAATGTCTCCTTTTCAAAGCTGGATCCACTGATGAAAAAGATTGCATCTATTACTCCAGCAATGTCATAGGGGTCACAGCTAACTACTAATGTTGGGGAACTGCACACACAGTTTGTACTTAAGGTTACTGAAGGCTCCATGATTAGAAAGGAATTTCTTGTTACTGTAGCTTATGTGCTCAAACAAGGAGGTTGGATCAGAACACGGAAAAGTAAGAAGCCAAGGGATCAACCACAGGGGGTGAGCTGTTGGCTGCATCTTGACTGTACTCAATCTGTCTGGTCTGTCACTTTTCAACCACCAGAAAAACTGGAAAAAACTATGTACAACCCACCTTCCCAAGAATGTGGATCACAGGGACTGATGCACAATTCACCTGCTTAAGCTTACCATGCCTCTGAGGATGTCTTGCTGTAAAGCTTAAGTGACCTTGCTACTAGCTTTAGGCACAGCAGCCAGAGAAGCCCCCATTTGAAAATGGATCCCAAATGGCACCACAGAACTGCACACTCCTTGGGATCACAGAGTCCACAACAAACAAACAAACACATTACTGTGTGCTCAGTTAATACTGAAGGCATCCCTGAGAACAACCGCTGACCCTCCACACCAGAGATGCACTGCACATGTCAGGGTGCCTCCCATCCTCCTCCAGTACAGCCCATACAACTCATACGTGAACCCGCTCATACAGAGACAGCTCCTATTTCTGTGGGTAGCTCTACTGCCTTCAAAAGAAGCTCTCAGCTCCCAGTAAGCCCTCAAGAGATCCCTGAAAATCAGTTCAAACTTTTCGAGCCTGGTCTAAGTAAAGTCTTACCCTTCAGAGTAACAACTTTCTTGTGTGCCAGCATCGGAATTTTGATACAGAATTAGAAAAGTCCAGGAAATAAGACTCCTACAGGGCTCTTTTTTTAGACATCTTTAAAGCAAATTTGCACTTTGAATAAATATTAAAATTTTATAACTAAAAATCCATTAAATGGAGCACTGTAAAAAGATCATTACTTTAACTGACTTCCAGAAAATTACCGAGATGTTTTATAGTTTTGAAAGACCTGACATTATTACAACTTTTTTCCCTTCTTTAAGACATTAACTGTGTTGGTTTATAGAAAAGATGCTCATTGATAAATCTGCTTTTTATTTTCTATTAAAACAGGTCTTAACTTTGCCATATTGAATATTTTTGGGTTACACTGGGTTTACCAAATAAACAATTGAAATAGAAAATACACCCCTTTCTAATACATTGATTCCCATGAGTTCTGCTTCTTGTACTGCTGGTCTGCTTGTTACAAAACACACACAAACACACACACCCCCCTCTACCTTGCTATCCCCCATCCATAGAGCTGTATTTTAAGACTTTTCACTCCTCTTTTTTTCCCCACTGTCATTATAAAACACATGCTACTTCGTCTCTAAAAATATTACTTTGCAATTTCTATTGACGAGACAGCCATAAGATGGAGATTATAGGCTAAAATTAACAGGTGATTATCCAACCTGAAAAGTCCAGTTGCTAGAGGACTGAGGACAGGACAATTTTACCTGAGGACAGGACAATTCTACCTGAACCCAAAGAAAGAGATTTGCCACCACTACTCCCAAACAGTTGCTAATGGCACATTTATGAAGAGTTAAACCAGAAACGATATCTAGAGAAAGAACTATTTGTAGACATCCTACCCTCAATGAATCTTACACTACTGGTAAACACAGACACTCCCCCCCCCCCCAGTAAGCTGCACACTGGGCTGGCCTGTG
>VYZQ01037522.1:83631-99739 GCA_013400655.1 Mystacornis crossleyi
ATGAATCTCTCACTCCTGGTAAACACACACCCCCCCCCCCCCCCCAGTAAGCTGCACACTGGGCTGGCCTGTGCATCTGTGTGCCAGGTGTGAAAGCAGCTGAGATTCTGGAGGCCAGCAGTCTGTGCACACTGGGGAAAAACCTCCATGAAATCCTGCCTGGCTCCGCCAACATCTGCAGGCTGAATCAGCCCACAAATTTAAACAAAACCCAAGAAAACTGATGTAAAAATAAGAAGTTGCGGGTTTTTTTCACTTCCCTATGGATATATGATAAAACTACACCACAGCAGTGTGACTGACTGACTGATTGACTGAGTGGGTACTGAGCTGCAAAGTGATGATACTTGTGACCTAGAGCTGGTCAGGAGCTGCAGGACCCAAAGGGGAACGCAGCAGCCACTTCTGACCTCTCTGCTGTCTGTGCTGTGTTGTTCTGTCTATAGAACAACAAACTGCATGGGTACCAAGTGAATTCCTCCAAAAAAACAATACAATCCTTTAAAACAATGCCACTCGTGTACTGCCAGCAAGTATGGCATCATATGATTTACCTGGTGGCTGAAAGTTGTAATACTTGCAAGGGCAATCTCATCAGCTGCACAGACAGACTCTTGAGTCAGGCAACTCAACCTTCTCCATGGCTCCAGGACAACATGAGGAAATTCTATTTAGCAGATGAAACAAGAACCTGGTTTGGAGTCCTAGGACAACCTGTGTCTTTCACGCATCTCTCCCTGTCACTTCTCAGTCGTGGAGGCCTGGCTGCTTCACAGCTCAGCCACCTTGAAGGCAGGCAGTTAAGATGCTATGAAGCACCAAACCAGAGAGGTGCCACGAGCTGCTTGCAAGGTGCCAGGTGATTTAAATTCCCAGATGAAAGTCTCAAACAGGGGAAGAGTTTCAGGATTTCAGAATATGGCAAGATGAAAAATCCTAAAGTAGTAAAAAGAGAAATTAATAGAAGCCAATGGCAAATGAGGTGGGAAAAAAGGGGTGCAAAAGATCACTGATTCTATGAATAATTGAAAGGTCGTGATTAATCAGTGTGAGCCTGAACTTAAACTACATAATGGATTCATTATCTGATGAAACACCAAATGTACTCAAACTATAATATCCTCCCCTAGGACAGGACTCAGAATGCCAGTCGACATTTTGTTCCCAAAAAACCTCCAGTATAGGCATCTATATATAACTGCTCATGGCAAACCACTTCCAGTTGTAGAAGCAAAGTGTGTAGGTAAAGGTTTATAGATCCTGAGCTATGAATGCCCTCCCTTAACTGTCACAGAGTAATAAAATGGTTGAGGAGAGCAAAATGAACATTTTAAGCTATAATTACTTTCTGACTGTGACATCACTGAATGTATCACTCCTTATTATAGATTAACATCTTAATTATACTGTGTGGGCAAATGAATCAGCACTTTAAGACTGACGGGTTGGGTTCGTGTTAAAGAATGTATTTGACTTTTTTCCCTTTTCACGTCAAGTCAGGAATTATTTCATAACTCTCAGCTGACAAATAACTGTGTGAAGCTTTGCAGATATAATAACAGATTGATGACCAATAAAAATATTACAAATCATCTCCTAACTTTCCTATGATGCTTTGCTCTTGGAAGTCTTCCGTGGCAACACATTTCTTGGAATGAAATCTGGTAACTTGCTGGAAATTAAAGAAACAGCTGTTGGGGATGCTGTTAGACCTCATTCTTTTGAGCCTTAACAAAGATTGAATCACTTGCTTTTTAGAAGATATTCAGTGCTGCCTACTTTTCCTAGTTATCTCCTGCATCCTCTTCATTTGACAGACTACAGACGGCTCTCGTCCCTTCTCTGAGCAATACCCTTCATGGGAATGATAAACAGCATTTTGTATGCACATCTATGCCATTTGAAAAAGCAAATAAAATGTTACATACACTTACAGTGCATATGTAGTGGTAACATAAAGCAAGTTAAAAATGAAAGGCATAAAATACATTATAATCTTTAACATCATTTATCACTACATTTGGAGGAAATTGTCTTGACAACCTATACAAGAAACGAACAAAGGTTCAAGCTATGCCAGTTACTGCTCAGCAAATACATCTGCAAAAAGATATTTTTACGACTATATAAGAACATGAAGAACCATAATACAGATGCTAAAGGAAAATGCTCCAACACACACAAATGACTACTTATGAAGAGTTCTCCAAAGCCACATCATTATTAGATTACTAGTGTGCATTAGAGTAAAAAACATTTTTAAGCGTTTGGGATTATATTCTACCAAGTCTCAGTCACATTTTCTGAGAAAACATCAACAACCATTCTGTTTGGCAAGAAAATCCTTTCCAGTTGCAGCTGAGTCAGTCCTCCATATGATCTATAGTAAAAAAAAATATACTCTGAAAGCTTAAAATAACCTGAAGTGGAAACACTTCATCTTCCTTGGGTAAAGAGATCCAGACTAAAGTGTTTTCTGAAGTCCGGTTATGAAGAGAATACCTACAAGCCTTTCATGAATAAGCGATGCACTGGGTTTTCAAGAAACCTGATACAACCCAATGGAAAATGTTTTCATCATAAAACGTCAATTTCACAGTATTTGCCGATTTATTTTTCTTCCATATTATAAAATAACATGATCAAAGTGAAACAGACAAGTGTCCAGTTGGAGCCATACTCTTTCCAGTAGCTAATGATGGATGCTCCTTCAGTTTAATTTAGCAGAATCTATCAGATCAGAGAAAATGCTGTCTTGATCTCAAGATAATTACACTGATTACCTCAATGATTACCAGCATAATCAGTGGCAAGTCTTGCAATTTAATCTTGATAACTGCATCTGGTGACTGCAGATGGTGTCCTTGCCCAGTTGAAAATCTCATTCTATTTTTGCAAAGTGTAAATCTAACCCATTGCAACAAAATTGTGTTATCAGAAACTGATAGGCCTTTAAGGAACCACCTTGCAAAGATAAGCAAGGTTAGGACCACCTAGAGACCCTTCTTTCACTTTTAAGGGCGCTTATTTGGTTCTGTGTACTGCGATCTTTAGGCTCATTTGAGGTTCATCCAAATGCTCCTGCGACTTAGCAGAAGAGAGGAGTTGTAATTAGGCTGGGGAGGCTGTGCTGAGAATAAAGTCAGCAGGGCAGAAATAAGCGTGCAAACCTGAGGGGACCGTTCAGCAAGGAACACGCTGGGGGCTCTGCAAAGCTGCCATCAGTTGCCCAAAGCAGCAGCAGCAGCAGCAAGACAGCTGCTGGCAGCAGACACCCGGGCACCAGGGAGTCCTGCAGCACAGGCGCTGCAGACTCCAAAGTAAGACAGGGAGAAGGAGAACGAAGCACAGCATGGCTGAAAGTTGCTTTATCCAGCGGATCCTCTGTCACAGAGCAGGTTCCCAGGAACTACGACGGGTCACCACAGATGAAACCATTTCTTGAGTTAGATAGTTCAACAGGAAGTAGAGATTTGAGCATTGAATTGCCACAGTGACGGTTCAGCACCCAGCTTCACAAACTCTTGCTTTTAACTGGGTCTAGATTACCCTGTTGTGTAAAACCCCAGGAAACCAAGGCTGTTTCTCTCTGGGCACAACTGCCCAGTGACACAAACACAGAGAATTAATCCATGGCACAAGGAATTTGCACAGAAAGAAGCCAGTAGAAGCTACTACTAAAATGAAGCAACCTGAATAATAGTAATACACAAGAAGAGATGAGAAAGAAAAAGAACATACTTCCAGACCAGTTGCTCTGAAAAAATCTTAGAGGAGAAAAAACCCACAAGATAAATTAGCAAAAGGGGACAGCAGTTAAAATATAGTACCTCAGCAGTTATTAATTCAGCTCCTTGTGTTTTGAAATATGCTAGTTGTATATTAGCAGAACCTTAAAGAAGCATGCAGAAGCAGAATAACTCATTTAGAAAAATGCAAGAAAAATAAAATGTATACCAGCATATAAAAGAAACCAATCAAGTTTGAAACTTCCAATTAAAAGCTCTAAATGTAAGAGTGAGTAGTCAACATCACAAAACCACAAGCTTCTACAAATGAAATTAAAATTGTGACCTACCAATACAATTTAGAAAACAGCAAAAGAGACAGCAAGTATGGAATAATTATGAGATCAATAAGCAATTGAGCAACTTTAGGAGACACTCAAGTGACCTTCCAGAATCAAGTGACACACTGAGTGAACTACAAGCCATTTGGGCTTGCCAAGGAAACTGGCTGATCAGTGATGCTGGTTTTGCTGTGCCAATGGGCATTACACCTGCACACTGCCACTTGCATAGCTGAGAGCCAAGAGCACATCTACAACACCACACGTACACACGGTGTACTTCCCATTTCTGCACCAAAGGTGTCAAGCAAAGGTATCATAAATGTCTACCGTATCAAACCACCCATCACAAAAACCCCATCCCCACTTTTAATATTTTAATCCATGAACAGCTTCAAATAACTACTGTAATTTCTTTTTCATCAGTTTGCCAGAGAAACACACCTCTTTTTTTTTTTTTTTTTCCCTGTCCTGATAATAGATTTTCTTTCTATATTTAGATATCATTATAACTCTAAAAGCTCAACATGTGGTATTCTGAAATAGTCAGACACAGGGCTTTTTTACTTCCATGAAAGCAAGATTACCAGGTTCCCATCAGGACCCACTTTTAGCTCTGCTGGCAGCTACTACGATTAGAAGCTGAGGAAAAAACTACCCTAAGTACAACTTCTGTAGCCCTGTTTCACGTGAGGATCTCCCAAGCAAGCGAAATCTAGCAGTGTAGAGCTTCAATGCCATCTTGTGCTGGCAGCACTTCCCTAATTAAGAATTTAAGGCCAGATGGAGCCATTAGATCATCTAATCTGACCCCCTGCCTACCACATGACGTGTCGTTTTACCAGTAAACCTCATATTGAACCCAAAAATTTAGGTCAGACTGAAGCACATCTAAACTGAGAAGACTTCTGTGTGCCCAGGGCTGTACGTTTTGACCCCACTGTTCTTGCACCATCCTGTATCAATATCCACCATAAGAGTTAAACTACTCCAGCAGACGTATCTGCTCCACCAGGATCCAGAGACCAAACAAGAGTGTTCTCAAAAGAAAGGCTATATTGAAAGACAGTGTTCCACTGCTCCTCATAAACAGTTGCATGTTACCACTTTCTCCAAATGAAAGTTAGACAAACTGGCTATTTTTTAATCTGCTGGTGAGTTACATCAGGCCCTCAGCTGCCATTAAAGAACTTTTAAATTACATGTGTTACATCTAAGCAACAATCAGCATGTTTTCATTTTGAAGTAAGTGCTCTGGAGCATCCCCAAGGCTTCCCAAGAAGTCAGGTAATTTATTTATTTAATTTCTTTTAACCATGTAGTACTTTTCCAAAGTCATAAAAAACTTGCTGTATAAGTTTCTCTTCTGAGGACACATGATGATAGCAAGTCCATATTACAAACTGAGGTTGCAGGCTGAAATCCTTTAAGGGTTCTCTGACCCTTACTCAGCAAAAATCTTCAGCCTATTTGCAACTCATCAGCTTGGTGAGAGGCAAGTGAGCCTTCAGCATTCACGGTGCTGAAATAAAAGTTATCACCAATTGCTAAATAAAAGGAACAGCTCTAAAGAAAAAAAAAATCTGCTTTTCTCAGTGGAAATAAACACCAGCCTTTATCAGACAAGGAATCTAACTGTGCTAAAAAAACAAAAATAAGGCACAGCTGCTCAACATTGAGAGTGCAGAGATTTTCCAGTCAGTCGTTTTTCCTAAGGAGAAAACAAAAGGAAGGAAGAGCCAAAAGGAAGTGTTGTAATGGCCACCTCCAAGAGGAGAACAAACCCTTGAGGTCACATTTATTCTAAGGGAAAAGAGGTCTTTATCAGCAGCACTAGAGCACAACAGGAACAGACTGAAACTTGGTTCAATAAAACCCTTATTTTAAAGACAAGAATACATCAGCTCTTTGTGCGTCCCCTCTGAGGTTATACAGACAAGTTGACTTTGGCAGACCTAGCTGATACAAAAAGCAGGAGTTGTGAAGGAAAAAAAAAGTCTTGATTAGCTGGGCAATGATCCAATAAGCAAGACACTCGAGGCTGCAAGTTCACAGCTGAAGAAGCTCAGGTAGAAATAATTTATAGCAAATTAAGTTAGGTCATGATAATGAAATTTAAAGACATGTGGGACATGATTTATTTTACTAAGGCTTGTTGAAAAGTGAAACCCAAGCAGAGCTAACAGGAAGGCTAATTTAACTCTGGTTACAGTTGGTACTGGCACTGAGATAAACTTAACTTGACATACTTGGAATGGGAAAGAGAATATAAGAATAGGATTTTTAAAAAAACTTTTTAACACCATTTTTCCACATTACAGGAGAAAGCAGGGCAAATTCGATCCTGTGAATCACTGCTGCTTGTTTCCCAATTTTAAAACATCCTGGCACACAGCCCTCAGTGGCAAGTGCAGTAGAAACAGCTGATCGCAAGGGCTGGGAAAGGACGGATAACAACATCTGCACTGCAAAACCCCTGCCATCAAGGAGCAGGAGGGAGGATGGAAAAACCTAATGGGAAAAGGCCTCATAGGAGGGGCACTCCCCTTGCAGGTCACTGGAAAGCAGCAGCAAAGGCAGGATGCTGTCATCGTTGAGGGCTCTGCAAGTTACCTCAACAGGTATCCGTCGGCAGCCTGGGCTTTGGCTTCACTCGGCAACAGATGAGGTGCCATTATGTCCCCAACTGTCCCTCCTGCCACCCACGTCTCTCACGCTGTGAAAAACGCCAGGTGAAGGGGAAAAAAGTCACTATAATGGATGAGTGCAGCAGTTTGCAGGAGGGGGGAGGGAGAGAGTAATGAAAAAGTGTTAATAGTAAAGTAATAAAGCTTGTGGCCATTTTTCAGTCTGAAATGCACAACACCATAAAACAATGCTTAAAGGCACTCACTTCTGTTCCAAACCACCTGCAAGCTAAGGCACCCTGCTATTAGCACATAAGTTGTTTACTACCAGTCTTATTTCAGTCAGACTCCAGGAGAGCCATAAAGCTGAAATTTTTTCACTCAGTACAGGAGTCCAAGTGGCCTCAGGTTTTCCTTGGTGTGCCAAGTCCCAGTGTGTCACCTGCGATCTCTGCTCAGTCACTAACCCACTCATTTCTAGTAAGATGTATAAAAGTCAAATCAAAGCAAAGGGAATCTGTGCCTGGCACATGGCACACATACACCCTCCTTCTTCCCTGTTTCTCCTCGAATTCCTGAAGAAACAGCTACTCTCTGTGAGGTGTGCTGAGCACAGCTATGATGGTGGATTTATCTGACAGTAAGTGTCACTTGTGTCACACTTTCCCAAAATGGTCTGGGCACTGGTTGGTAAAACAAGACTTCTATCTCCTCTCCTGAAACAATTTCTTCCAAAAAAAGAGTAATGGAGAAGGAAAGAAATATAATGGCAAAGCAAATAAATAATGGATATTCTTTGGAAATTAAGACATTTTTAATCTGTTTGCTTTATTTGACCCTTGCCTCTTTTTTGTTTGTTTCTTTGGTTTGCCCTTTTGTTTGCCCCAAATAAAAGCGTATGAATTCAAAGCAACTCACTCACTTTTTTCCTCTTTCAGAAGCAAACATTAGGATTTAGGGACTCTTTATAGAGATGGCCCAGCTACAAAGAACGTCTTGTCTCACTGGGAGGACAACTAATTCAAGGACAAAAAGACAGAGACTAGAAGAGCAGTGGTACCTACAGGAAAGTTTACGGCTGTGAGACGAGCCTGTGGAATTGCAGGAAGAGCAAGGAGGAAAGAGAACCAGAAGTTACTCTCAGGGCTGTGCACTCACCATGAAGGGAGGAGGCCAGATGTGGGAGTTTCACATGAGAGACCACACTGGCTTACAAGCTGATGGGGGAACTCCTTACAACCTGGAGCCCAGTGAAGCTGCCAGGCCTTAACAAGTTCTATAAATTATACCATCTTTCTGGGAGCTACACAACAAACCATGAAACAGCCCACCAGCACGAGCATCAACATTCTATTGAGCAACACAATAGAGAGAGATGCAGAGGTATGGTGAACAAAACATAGTCTTTCCCCATATTTACACATGTTCACAGCGAAGGAGTCAATAACAAAAAGCATCCTCCTTTTTTCAAAGGCACCTTTACCTCTTATGCATTCCATTCCCACATCTAAATACAAATCAAGAGCCCAGGACATCCAAAGAAGTCCAAATGGCCTAGACAACACTGTTACTGAGTTCCAGGCTACATACTATGAAGAACAGCAAAACAAAGAGTAAACCAAACCGTATCACTTGAGAGCAGCATTTTCAAATCTTCTTCCTCGTGCTTCCCATCACGGGAAACATTATCCAACTCATTCTCCTTTCCTTAGTTGCCATAGATGCAGTGCCACAGTGCTGCAGCAACAGGCAGCCATCCTCATAAGCTGGTTCAGATCTGAGCACTCCTGCACTCCTGACTGCTTCCCTTCTTGATTTCAGTCAGGCAAAGGTATCCTCCAGTTCCATCCTGTCCCTCCTCACTGGACAGTGAGGATAACTGACTAGCTCAAGCACAGCAAAACAGATTCAGCTTCTGTAATGAAGTGGTGCCACTTCACCAGTACACACTTTCAGCATCACTCATTCTGGTCCAAGGACAGTTTGCATGCGCCCCAAAAGGATGCTTTCTGAAAATGACAAATTTTCCATCTCCTCCAGCTCCAAGGAGAGCCTATCCTTGCAATCCTACATTTAAAACCTTTGCTTGCCTGAGGAGCAGCCCAGTGTCAAACATCAGTCAACACAGTGCTGTTGACTCATTTTCAAGCTGATCCATGATAGATGAGCAGCAGTAGGGTGTTCATAATGGCAACAGCCACATTACTGCACCACCAGGGCTCTCACAGTGCTCTGCTCTCAAAAGTGTCCCCAGAACATGAAAGGGAGACACTCACAACCGTGGCATCAGTGTGTGCCACCAGCCACAGCATGGCTGCACCACAGCAACCCCAGGGACTGCAGGCTGGCAAGCCTGTGGTTCCTTGGGGCACGAGCCTCAACAGCCCTTAAAAACTACGATCATGGGTCTGCTTTACTTCTCGTTAGGATATGCAACCTCTCCTTTCTCTTTCCACCATAAAGGTGTCATTTTGCAAATAACCACTCTAGAATTCTTCAAAGTTGCACGCAGAAATGTATTTTGGAAAAGACCTCTGTAAACAGGGAGGAGTGGGCAAGTCAACCATCAACCCAGGAGGTATCTTACAAGTTCATCTACAGTATTAACCCACCAGATCATCATTTTATATTATAAAGTTAGTTTCATGGCTGTACAAAAAGCTCCACTAAGAATGAATGATTAGTTCTCCATCAATGACTGCAACATCTGCCTTAGTAAGGCAATCATTTATTAATAACAAAATAAGTAACTAGGCTTCTCTTATAATCAATTTTAGTAGTAAAATGAGAGGGAAAAAAGACTCTATTTATAACATGTTAGTACGTATTTTATTTAAAGTTATCCAAGTATTTCCCAGGGAAAATGCTACATCCTACCTCTACTCATTAAAATAGGACATGGCTCAAAGTTTGATGAAGAGGAAAAAAATAATTTAATATTTTTCCGTATACTGTAGCATTCTTTCAGTGAAGTAGTTTCTTATTTCTGCTGCATTTTTCATAGCATTTGTATCAATACTGCTACTAAAATTTTGATGGATTTTTTAGTGTTATTGGAACATACATGTTTTCTTTATTAAATATGAATTTTTTAAAACTTGAAAAAATTTAAAACGTATATAAAATGTTATACAATACGAAAAACTTCAATCAAAAGACAGAATTTAAACAATATTGGCATTTTTCTGTCTTTCCAAAAAGACGGTATTTTTTCTTCAGCGGTTCCTCCTCCTGGAGCTTTCAGTCAGCTCTCTGCGAAACTAAGAGAAGGTGCTTCTTCAGTGCACTAAAGGTTGCAGCTCCTTATGAACAGGTGAACAAGGTGGCCCCACTGAATGCTGCTTGGCTGGGCTCACACTCAGGAACTTAGCAATGATCTGAAGCAGAAGCTCAGATGGTTGTGGTGAGATCACGCAACGTGTTTTTCAGACGAGACACCTGACGTGGGCTATGTTATGAATCGTCTACCACGAACAGACACACGCACTGCAATTCGGACTTCACAAGATGTGATGACAACAGTAGAAATGCTGAGGAAAATAAACAACCTTTTTTGTTTAACAGTGCCAGCAGAAAGCAGCCCAAAAGTTGGTAGAGCTACTCTGGGGAATAATTACTGCGACACTTGCAGCCTCCCAATAGCTTTGAGGCAGTGCCACAGTTCCCATGCAGAGCCATTCTTGCTTCCATGCAGGATGAGGAGCAAACCCAGCAGACCTGCACGTGCTGCTAGGCTGAGTACTAAGTGCTGTGCAACCCCCCGAGAGTCACTGGCTGTTTATGGAATCTAAGAAATGGAAAGGCTTTAAAAAAGTTATTATGAACTTAAATCTGGTGGAGTTGTGCTGGAAAGGTAGATGAACACTACTGAGGATGGGCGGCTCCTCAGCTCTCACTCAGTGCGGATGTCCAGTGTCTCTTTTGAGGGCAGGGCTGACTAAACTATGCTCTCCATCAGTGGAACATGCTCAGCAGGAAAGGGATGGTCTGTGCTTTGCACTCCTATTAGCCCAAGCTGCTGCTGGACTTGGAGCTCAGAAGCCAGGAGCCAGAATCCAGCCTCCCGCTGATGGCTCCACCCAAGAAGCAGCAATTTCTGGTCCTGCTGAGCTCACGAGCTGTCAGGTTCCTGCTGAGCTGGAAATAAAAGCTTCACTTTTTTTCCTCCTTCTTTTTCCCCATTTGACAACTGCACATAAACACTTGTAGATTGGGACTGTTACACCCCTGCAAGCTTAAAACAACCTTGCTCAGGCACGGACGACAGCTCCCGATGGCAACATGAATGTGACTGCAGACTAATTCACCTTGTTGTTCTGACACATGAAAACCCTCTCTGAAATCGCTGCACTGTCTGTAGTCACTCCTGTTACACATCTCTGCAGTCAGCACTCAGCCAAGCCAACACAGGGAAGAAGCACACAGAAAAAACTCACATCTTTTTGGTAGATTCATACTGCTTTGTGCAGAATTCTTCTTTTTAGTGTAATCACAGAAAGACATTAATAGCTTAATTTAAATACAGGTCTATCAACAGACTCTAAATTTTTTTAATACACACTCTGCACAGAACTGGTTTGTGTCTAAAGCACATTAAGCATAACTCTGATATCTGGAAAGACAGACTACTATCAGGAAAAAGGCCATCAATTTAAAAGCTATTTATTTCTTCAATATTCTGTGCTCAGAAATCCCAGGCCACTGCAACCAGTGAGAAAATCTGGAGTCATAAAGACTTGTTGTCAGCAGAGGAGGATCCAGTTAAGGGACATATAACCACACTGGACATACACAAGCCCATGGATCTAAAGGAGATGCATCCATGAGTGCTGAGGGAGCTGGCTGAAGTTTACAGGAGGCTACTCTAAACCATCTTCCAAAGACCACAGAGATCAGAGTAATTTCTTAAGGATTGCATGAAAGCCAGCCCTATTTTCAAGAAGGAGGACCCCATAAACTACAGGCAGATCAGTTTCACCTCCAGCCCCAGGGAGGTGATGAGCAAATAAATCTGGGAACAATTCCCTTAATATATGGAGGAAAATTAAATGACTAGGAGTAGTCAGCATAGATTTATGAAGGCAGAAATCACATCCGACCAACCTGAGAGTTTTCTGCAGTGAGATACCTGGCTCATCCTGCTGAGATGAGAGAGAAGTGGATGTTATTTATATTGACTTCAGCAGCGCTTTTGATGCTGTCTCCCATAACATCCTCATTGACACACTGATGAAGTACAGACTAAGTAAGTAAATGGTGAGGTGGAGAGAACACTAGCAGGACTGCTTGGCTCAAAAGGCTGTGCTAAGCAGCACAAAGTCCAGCTAGAGGCCCATCACTAGTGGAGTACTCCAGGGGTCCGTACTGGGACGAACGTCATTTAACATTTTCACAACCAACCTGGAGGGTGGGAGAGAATCTCTGCAAGTTGGCTGATAATACAAAACTCGGAAGAGCAGTTGATACACCAGTATGCTGCCATCCAGAAGGACCTGATCTATGAAAAGATCCAGAAAGATCTGATGTATGAGAGCTGAGACTGCAGGCACTGCTCATCCTGGAGAAGTCTCAGGGAAGGTCTCATCAGTATGTATAAACAACTGATGGGAGGCAGTAATGAAGAGACTCTTCCCTGTTGTGCCCAGCAAAAGGACAAGAGGCAATGGGCACAAATCAAAATACAGGAATTCCATCTGAAAGTAAGAAAATAATTTCTTTTTCTTTTTTACCTTCTCCTTACTGTGAGGGTGGTCACACCTGGAACAGGTTACCAAGAGAGGTTGTGGCATCTCCATCCAAGCCTGCTGGACATAGCTCTGAGCAACCTGCTTGAGCATGGGAGTGGACTAAGCAATCTCCAGAGATGCTTTCCAGCCTCAGCCATTCCATGATTACTTCCAATCAAGTTAAACAGTACAGCTGAAAGAACTACAGTTCAAGAAGAAAATACTTGAAAGCAGCGTAACTTAAGACAGAGGTAATTCCAGGCTTTGCAGCATAATGCTTAAACCCTACGGAAGCGCACTTTTATTCCCTCTTTATGTTACACATGACTGTACAATCTGTGTTGTCTGTAAAGAAGAGAGGCATTTCATGGGGTTCTTCAGTTGCAGCAGGGAGTTAGTTATAAACACATATCCCAAACCAGAATTTGGTTGTAGATGTTTTCTATCACTTAGATTTTTTGAAATATCTTACCACTGAGTATAGTTTCCACTGTGACTACAGTAACTGAACAGATCCAATTACAGATATTCTGTTTTAAAAATACTAATTGAAAGGAACATAGCGTAAAGCATTAATTGAAATTGTTTCCTTCCACAAGAACAGCACTTCCTGAGAAATGGTTATATTAGCAAGCTAACATTGAAGAGACACAATTACTGTGTTGCTCTGTGACACTAAATCAAAATAGTATTCTTTTTAACTCATACCAAATCCAAAAGCAAAGGATCAAAACTGCAAATATTTATTCATTTTTGTAACCAAAGTCAACAAATTGAGTTACTGAATTGATAGCATGACAATATCCCTAATAAATATGCATAAACTTATCTGGAAACTCTTGAAAGGCTAAGATTTCTAAATGACAAGTCACACACAGTTAATTTATTTAGGTAAATAAATTCCTTAGAACCTAATGGACCAATTAAGTGATTAACTGAATTCAATGCATCAAACACTAACTTGGGTGCCTACTCTCATACAAGCTGTTTTAAAAATGCTGCCCTTTAAGAAACCAAACAAACAGAGAAAGGGGGGGGGGAGGGGGAAGAGAGTGAGAGCGAGAGAGAAAGCCTGATCCTTTTTTTAAAACTGGGCACCAAAATGACTGTTATCCTGGCAAGAAAACAAGGTGAAATTTTCATTCTGTTTTCTGTACACAAATTACAGAAGACAGTCCTCAAAGTGTAGCAAGAAAGCTTCAAAACAAAATAAACCCACTGAACAAGCTTTCTAAAATTCCATCTTTTGTTATTAATTTTAGGATGTCAATCAAATGGATTTTAATAGGAAATACATTTTTCCATCCTTCATTTACAATACTCTCTTAGAACATCTGAGGCCAATTCATGTCCCTCTACAGGGATATGACATTTGCCAAGAGAAAAAAAAAAAACATTCTGCAGGAACAAGTCACCAAGGTTTTCCCTGAAGCCTCCTGTTGGGTATTGTAGCCTTAAAAGGAAAAAAGGCTTTTATTATGCTGGTCCCCAGCTTGCCAAACAAAGAGCCCCTGGGTCTGCTTGGTATCTGTCATCGCATTCACTCAGGGATTCTGTGTGGCTTTCTCTTGCTATCTTCCAGCAGAACCAGCACCACTGTTTTCACCTCCTGGTATCATTCAAACACTTTATCAGGCTATTTGCTTAACCTAGAAATCCCAGGGCATCCCAGGAGTCCAAGCTCTGAAGGAAGGTTCCAGCACCAGAAGACACTGGAGAAGCAAGGCATAACACCTCTGCTCAATACTTCTACAGGTCCAGATAATCTGCAGGTGAGAAGAGGGGCACCTCTGCTAACCAGATATTTTCCAAAGCCCTGGAGCGAGTCATCCGTGAAGACAACTTCCACACGTAAGCAAACGAGCTACATGATGGAATCATGCAGTTCCTGCCTTGGGAAAACCCTACTATCTGAATTTTCAAGTTCACAGTAACAGAAATACCTTTGAAATTCATGTAGTGATAGCACTGATAGCAGAAAAATTCCTTTTAAATGCCCTGAACAATTTGGTTTTACACTTCAAGACAACAAGTTTAATTTCTACTTCTGTTTTACACTGATGAGAAGTTTCCTTAGGTACTAAGCCTAAAAATGGGAGCCCACCACATAATTGCCCACAGTCAGTAATTTTGAGCACTGGAAACCATTGCTTACAGTTCTTCTCATGGTGGAAAAGGGCTATGCATAGAAATTCAAATGTCCAGATAACTCATAAAAATACCACTTAATATGGTATATTCAAGCATGGCTTACATAAAGTAAGGAAGATTAAACAGCATGGTGAAGAGAAGAAGTGTAAACATATTTTCCCTTACAACACCAAACAGAAGTCACAGTCATTTAAGCAAATATTTTTCTATATTGATAGAAGCCAAATACGTGGGGTAAACGGCTGTGCTTTTTTCTGTTTGCTTCATATAAAATCACACAAGAAATTTGTGTTCACGTAACACTATCAACGAAACATTCTCTGCTTTTTTACAAGTTGTTTGTAATGAATATTTTAGCTCTCTCAAAAGGTGAAAATACAATCAGTCAACCTCTTTATGCATGTCCTATGAGGATACCCATCCTCAGTAAAAACAAATTTCACTAGCCTTAGTCAGCAAGCTGCAGTGGTACGTGGTAAAACATGCACCAAAAATTTAGAGACTTGTTAATTGGTAGCAAGATACAACAGAATATGCCCACTGAAAACTACTGAAATTTCCCAAACTGCCTCTGAATAGATTCCCTTTTTTGAACGAGAACTTGATGCTTCACATTATATCTGTGCCCATCATTTTCTCCTTCCTCCCTAAATTCTGAACATTTTTCTTACATTTACTTCTTCTGAGATTCAGTAGTGACAGTTTCTTCTTTACACTCCTACATATATTTTGCACAAGCTGTTAAACAGAATTAGTCCACACTCCTCTTTCGTGTTTTTCCTGTGCTCTGAAGGAACCTAATACACAGACTTTAGAGAAATTCCAGTTTTGACCCTTACCACCTAGATACTAACTTGTGCAAACATGGTTTGGCAGCCAGGCTGAAGAAAGATCTTGTGGACTGTGGTCATGCAGACCCTCCAAATGGCCACAAGAAGCTTTTACTAGGTGAAAACAGGTCCCAGGTGGCTGGCAGCAAAGGGGTATGAACAAAGCATTTGGAAGACAGGTTGAACGTGCCCAATGTAAACTCCATGCTGCCTTTAGCTACCATGACACCCCTTACAAACAGGTAACCACTAAAGCATTGCCTGGTATCATTTCACTGTTTGCACTCTCCACATCCAATAACCCAGATTAGTTCTAAAGGATATCATCAGCAAGAGACCTGGCTGAGACTTGTACCTAAATATGGGAAGAGATTATTTACCTTGAGCATAAAGGTACTCATTCTTCAAATTTCAGGACGAGTCTTTACTGCAAATTCCCTCTTATCATTCAAAATCAGTATGAATAAGTTAGAATCACCTACAGAAATGAAACCTTGTGGTCTTACAGACCTAGCAAAGCAGAAAGATTAATGTAAGCAAATTCTCCAGCCTCCCCAAAAAGGCAAAATTACACCCTGTTAATACTTTCAGTTGCAGTTCACTAATTATCTTTTAGTTGGAAGCAGAAACAACCAGTTTTGTGGTAACAATCACTAGCCTTAATGTTTGATTTTTTAAAAATTAAATAAAAATACCAGAAGAGAT
>VYZQ01037522.1:99752-122487 GCA_013400655.1 Mystacornis crossleyi
CAAATACCAGAAGAGATACTGGGAAGAGAACGAAGTGGCAATGTAAAACTGTCAGATGCTGGGAGATGAAATAATTCAAGTCTGAACATCCTTCCTTCAACCATGTGGTAGGACCACATGGCAGCAGGAGCAAAGTCATCATGTGCAGTATCTGAAGCCCGTGCCACAGAACAGAAAAAAAAAAAGGTGGATAATAAAGAATAAACCTATTATACAAGCGCTGATATGTTTAAATCTGGAGGCACACTACCACTTCCTGCAGAGCTTCTGCCAAGTACAGAATCCAGGGGGAAAATGGCTAAATCCCCAGCAATGACGCAGTGTGAGAAGCCTATCTGGGACATACTTAATGCCATCCTCCACGTGGGGGGTGCACTTCCAGGAATAAAGAGTTAGTCACCATGTCTACCTCCACCACCCATCTCCTCATCTTTTGCATATCCTGCTCTGCAGAGACAGGCATTCACACCTACGGGATGCTGCTAAGTCATGCGGGGACACGGCATGCAGGGAACTGCTCTTCTACACAAAACGCCTATAAATACGATGGACATCCCATTAAGATTTCTTTCTTTACATGGATTCCCACAGGTGGTTTTGCTACACCCTGTTCTTGAACGGAAGCACCAATGTGCTTCTGCACACCTTCTCATGAAGGCTAGAAAGAGGCAGAGAGCATCCTCCTGCATATACCGAGATTCAAGAGAGTCATAATGAAACAGATAAATTATTAAAATACTGGTTTAAAATCACAGAATCATTGAAGCTGGAAAGGACCTCTAAGATCATCAAGTCCAACCGTTAACCTGGCCACATCCATGCCCACCACTAAAGCATGTCCCCAGGTGCCACAGCCATCCTCTGTGGTCCTGTCACTGGCTACCTGGGAGAACGCACCGAGTCTCTGAGGTATAGACTCATTTCCAAGTTAGAGAACCCCTTTTTTTCCATTTTTTTTTTTCCTGTAAAGTAAGTTTCTCTGTGGAACTGTGATTTATCCTGAATGCTGTAAACATTTCTTGTTAGCTCATTCCCAAAGCTCATCTCAGAGTGGGGTAAGATCACATGCAGCAATCCCATGAAGCAAAGGAATGAGTCATCAGTCTGAAAGTTAAGCAACAGACAGAACTGTAGATTCAGACCAAGGTAAGCATAGTAATGAATGAAACACCAGGTTCTAAATTACATCTCTGGAGAGAGCAGTCTAGAATGGCAACTCATAAACAGACCTACCTAACCCAGCATTAAAAAGCATATATAGGGTCACCAGTGGGATACTTACAAGAAAAACTCCATGGAAATCAAGGAAGGGGAAAAATCTCCCTGAAAAATGTTTGAAACAGCGGAAGAAATTCAATCACAGCAGCATACACTTCTGTAACTAAGTTGGTCAAGTGTTGTGTCCTATGTTCTTACAGGTAGGCATAAAGACTACAGAATAGGAAAATGTCATTTTTAAACAAAGTAAATAATTTTAATTAATTTCCAGTGAATTCTATTAGTTTTAATTCTACTAAAAGCAGTACAATTTTCCTTGAAGAAGAAGGCGGCAATAGTGCAAATGCTCTCTCATTTTGTGTACAAGTGGTTTCTTCTTTGACTAAACAAAGATAGCACTCTCAAAAAATGAGAGTATGTCTCGTGAACGACACTGACAAAAAAGGCTCAAAATCTGTTTATGTGGTTATGTTGGTCTATACGCAAGTAATCTAGGTCATAAGTTTAGATTTCTACCAGAGCAACTGAGAGCAAAGCATATCCCCAGAGATCTATACCTGATTTGTGATGATAAGCTGAGGTAGCACAGCCCCAGCTGCTCAATATTACACAAAAAAGAGGTGGGCAGGTTCAGAGAAAGCTGCACATATTGGTTTCACTCCTATTAACAATTCACCCCTACTATCTCACTCACCCACTCCCTCTTCACCAAAGCATGAAATGACAGTTGCTTAGATTTAAGCTGTTCAATATTCAGCTTACTGTCATTACAGATTACAAAATAAATTAACAAAATGCCACCATTCCACAAAGCAATTCCCAAATAACATGCTAGCCCTAAGAATCTTCAGATATTTTGCTCTCCTCCTGAACTCTTCTGCTCTGTCTCCACTTAACCAACCACAGCACCTGCTCCGAGTTGCAGCCACAGTTCCTTCTCCTTCCCTGCTCTGAGGTAGCACTGAGAATCACTGTGGGTACAGCACACATCAGGGGGATCTTCCCCCCAATCCTTCACCTGCACCTGTTCCTCACCGAGAACTGCATCCCATTAATTTCCCCTTTAGTTACTGCATGCTACAGAGATCGTATCTACTGTCTCCAGGGAACCTTATCCACATCCGGTGCATGATTGCCTGAGCTAGTTTAGCCCCCAATGAGAAGGAAAAGAGAGTGGGAAGAAGGAGAGCTCGGGAACAGGACCTTCAGCTCAGCTCTTCAGGAAACTTCTCCACACAGTGACTCTGCTGGCTCAGGTACACCATGCACAGGTTTAATTGTGGTGGTTCCTTCCTGCCAGCACTTCAGCCCAGCCATGCGGCAACATTCTGTGCACTGCCTGCGTCACCTGGGCAGGGTGAACGTGCTCCCAGTGTCTGGCTGAGAAGGGTGAGGACCTCATCAAGGAAAGTAATACCAAAAATGTATTAATAGGATGAGTGCTCGAAACAGGGTAGTGCCATTTAAGAAATTCCAACATTTACCAGCATGTCCCAAAGACTGAATACTACTAAATTTTTATACTGATACCTCCAAACCCATGATTCAACATCTCAATAGGAAGATAATTTTGAAGATTATAAAGAGTACATCCCTTCATCTCCAATCTGGGCCTGCTTCTTCACTTACTGATTTTTTAAGATAGCTCAGCTTCCATCTGTGTTTCATGGCTTCCAATTAGCTTATTTCTCATTTTAATATTTACAGCTTGGGAGTTGAAAAAGCAAAGGGATAAGTGACAAGCAGAAAGAACAAAAATTGGCTGTGCAGGATAACCACTCCGGGAGATGGACCACCTAACCTGGAGGCAGGATGAAAAGCAGCTTGGGAATGTCTCCTTCCTGCTCATGAAAACACAAGGGGCTGTGAAAGACTGACTTCCCACCAGACTGGGGCTGCATCACACTTACCACGCAGTGACTCAGAGCACCCCTGCCACACACACAATTAAGTTCTGTCAAGCCACCACTGACCACCTCTAGTGCACAGCACATGGCACGCTTTAATTTAGCATTAGCAAAATACCAACAGCCCCTAGAGAGACTTGGATTTAATTCTACTTCAAAAATATGTTCACAGTACTAGAAGCAAAGGAGCACCAATGAATAATAATTACTAACTGTCAGCTCTTTGAACATTTTCATACCCATACCGAAAGTCTTGGAAAGGACGGCTCGTCTTTCCCAACGTGGATGCCACGAAACTGTTTTTCTGAAAAGGAAGACCACATCAGATTTCAGATTTTAACTCTACATTTCCTTTCTAAACAGTCCAGCTCCTGAAAGCAAAAGAAACAAGAATACAATATGTAAAACTGCAGCCCAAATATTTCAGCAGCCCAGCAAAATTCTCTTGCGCACATTCTTGTGAGTTGAAAAACAGATCTGCTGTGAAGCACAGCATGTATTTCATGGCAACAGTACAGATTTATGTTTCTGCTTCCTGGGAAGTCACTGCTATGCAAAAGGATAAGACTGGCTTCACAGGTCAAGGTAAAATCTAATGTCCTGAAACAGACGGAAAATGGAAAACAGGTCTAGCAGCCGAAACACACAGCTATCAGAAGGAGTTGAGGAGCAGGATACATCAACACCAATTTCTACAATTTAAATAGCACAGGCGATGCTTTTTTCCTCCACCTGACAACTTCACTTTTTGCTTTCCATTTTCCTTGCTTTTCAGCCCTTTGGAAGCCTCACTCACAAGGGAGATGTCACATTTCCCCTGGAACAAAATTGGCTTATGACACATTGTATAATTCCAAAAATACATCATGCATTAATTTGACATACTCCTGTCATCAAGACCTTAATTTCTAATATCTTCTTTTCCAGATACTATTAGAAAATTCCTCTGCCTCAGCTACCTAACTTGTAACACTTCAGGAGGCAAAGCGTCTTCCTGCTCATCTCAAGGTCCTTCACATGGAAGATTCACACACCTCTGGGGAAGATCTGCTTGAATTTCTTCTTCAAAATACAATGGTCTCACCCTAGTGAGTGACTGCTAGAGAGCTGCTTTTCTCATCCAACACTTTGTATTTTATTTTCTATAATTCTTTCACTAATTTCCCCCCCTATTTTTTGTTCCTAGTAATTCTTTCCTTTCACCTTGTTTTGCTCCCCAGACTTGCATGTCCCTCTTTACCACCACCAGACTACCATGCACACTACAAGTTATCTCAAATTCTGCAAAGGACTACAGTCATGTAGGACCACAGTCATTCTGCGCAATACCCTACAAGCCTAGGAGTGCTGTCTAGCAACTGTTCAAACTATTCAGGTAGAACCCTAAAATTTAAGTGGGACATTTTCTGTAAAATAGATGTGCTTCTGCTACATAAACTTTATGCCCTCCTACCTTCCATAGAATTACAGCTGCTCCACTCTCGATTGTAAAAAGGCAGGAACAGAGGGAGGATATACAGACACACTGAAATGCTTTATAATATCTTCTAGTGGACAATTAACTGTAGTCTGTCAGTCAGAAAACTGTAAGAGATCCACCTGCTCACAACTTTGTGACCTTTCTGGTGAGTTTTAGGAGTTATACACCAGCTCAGGTAAGCTGCCATTCCATCTTCACAAAAGACCTCACCTGGTCACATACTACACATCTCCTGCAGATAGCAGAATAATTAGATGCACACTCAAATCAGATGACAGAGTGCTATGTTTTTTTCACTGAATGTCCAAAAGTCCCATTCCCTGGTTTCAGAGTTTGATGGTAAACAATTTGAGTGGGTTCAAAAAAACCAGAGATCCACCTAAAACTGTAAACTGATTTTGCTGACATCAAACTTGTCTCTCTAAATCAGACCCAAATTAAAATATCAAAAGGATGCTTCACAGAGAAAATAAATACTGGTAACTATTTTTCACAGCCTTCAATACACACTCATTTGCACTTGTGAAAGACAATTACAAAACATTACTCTGACTTTATGCATCACCAAACCAAAACAGTGAATGTGATGTACCAGCGTACTCCCTTTGCACTGCTCTCTGTGACTGCAGAGAGTCTGGGAAAAACACAAACCTGTATTCATAGTATTAAAGATTTCCTTCCAGTGTCCTCTCCCACTGTTTTTTTAATTCTTTTGTGGTCACACCATCAAAAATCAGAGCACCATTTATTGTCACTAAGCTGTCCTGGACATAAAGGAAAAGCAAAGCTCTTGTTTTTGAACCAAATTCCTTATAGGGGAGCATTGCCCAAGTGAAAGCAGCCTGGCTGGGCTGTGTAAGAGGGTAGGAGGCAGGGGATAACAATCTTAGTATTTCTAGATGCAAGTTCAGGAAAGAGAAAGCAGACAGATGCTGTTAGCTGCAGAGGACACCTGAGAAGTTGCTCCACAGCCCTCCCCAAATGAGCCAAGTCTGATCTTACTTTTCCTTCCCACATACCTGGGCAAGCAGCCCAGCTAAACGCACACAGCACCAGCAAGGAGACTCAGCTCTGAATGTGCTCTTTATACCACTCACACTGGCCAATTTGACCAAAAATACCCATCAACTCTGCCCAGAACCAAAAAAAAAAACCAAACAAAAAACTGAAAGAACAAACAGAGCCAAAGCACCACTGCCAAGTTGGAGAAAATGACCCTGACTTGGGGAGCAGTTCTAGCAGAAACAGAGGGGGAAAGACTGGAAGATGTGTCTTCTCCTGCTCAAATATACTCTTAGTCATGTCTTTATCAGTAACTACTGTTTTTCTGCCACGTTTGCATAATCTTTGCACAACAAAGTATGTTTAGCACACCATCTTTTAAAAATACCTTTTTTTAAAAAAAGAAAAGTATTTCTGCAGCTATGAAATCTAAAAACCTTCAGATTACAGATTTTACTCTGGCCTACTTCATTACACACCTCATGTGCAAACTTATTACAGGAAATTGTTTCCTAATTAAATTTATTATGCTTTGTGGGGCTGTTTTGTTAACTTATTTAATTAAAAATGTCACAATTTATGTAATTTATTATGGCATGACCATTGTTAATGAAGCTCACAAAAGATACTGCTGGATAAATTCATGCAAAGGAGATGAAGGAGAGCAGAATGAAGGATTATGTTCTCAGACTTGCAAAGCAAAGAAGCCTGAAATAAATGGAAGTTGTGAGTGTTTGGAGCAGACAGTGCATTTATTGTAATTATTTCAGGCTGCATGCTGATTGGAAAAGATTAACATAAATGGGAGCTGCTATTGCAGATGTTTCTATTCTTGCTAGGAAATCCCTTGAATATAGGAAGCACAGAACAAAAATATGAAGATACTGTACTACAGCATTGTAACTTTTTCCCTATTCTTTTTTCTGTTCTGGACATACCAGAAGAAACATAAATAAATCTGTTCATCTTCTGGACTTGAAGGAAAACCATCACTTTTCTCTGCTAACATGACAGAACATCCAGATGTCACCTGACCACTCAGCAATGAATGTTTTGCACATTCCCTCCTCCCTTCCAGAAGTGCCCTTAAACTGCACGGCACCAGGTCCGGAGGCTACATGGCCTGCAGCTACAACCACAGCCAGTGAAATAAAACCCACAGTAATTAACAGGATTTAAGATCCTTGTTCCTCCGTTCACAACAGCAAATTGGATACATAAATAATTCACATGTAATTCTGATATTTCTGACTTCGTTTCTATATTACCCCATGGCAAAATTTCCATTCATTCTGGAAAAAAAAAATAGAACTTTTCTTTTTGAAAATTTTCCAAGGAATTAGAAGTAGATAAAAATACCCAATGACAGTCCTGGAGGTGTGTATAATACCTGTCATCGTATCTTCTGCTTACCTTTCTCACATCTCATAATTTGTTTTCTTGTCTCCATAGGATCCCAAGACACAGAAAGCAAGGATTAAAGTGAAGACTCAGGGCAGGGCTTTTTTGACTGCAACTTCAGTCTGCTCAGGTCTATCACTGCAACACTTTTTAAAAGAAGAACTATACAACAATTCAAGCTCTTTGGTTATTTGTGGACCACCTGCATGAAGTATCCTCCACACTGGCAAAGATCAGCATGAGTCAAAGATGCTGTGTCAGTACAGGATCTGCCTACAAGCTGAACAATATTTCCTGTGGTTTGCACTGAACATGAAGCAGAAGGATCATATGGGCCCATCCATACACCACCGTGCATCTCCATGTACACTGCGCTTCACAGTCACAGGGCGCTCAGCTGCACCACCACAGGCCAGTCCCCACAGCTTCCCCAGAGCCTGAAGACCAAAGGGGTTCCTCAGCCCTGTGCTGCCTCCATACTGGATGAGGCTAGCAATGTCACACCTAAACACAGTTTTCTTGGCCCACAAGAAATATCCTCTGCTGCCTGGGACTCACTCTTGTGCAAATTCAGCATCCACCAAGATGCCCCAGGGTGCTGGGCATCACTGCTGCCAACCCTGCTAGTAGATGGCCCTGGTTCTTTCCCAAAAGAGATCAGGCTTTTGAGGAGGATGGGTGCATGGTGACCAGTGGCTTGAACGCTGCCAGGAACCAGAAGGCCACTGAGCACGTCTTTCTCGCAGAACAGACACTGCTGTGGCGCCCAGCTACGACAGTTTCAGTGACAAACTCCACTGACAGCACGGCACATCTCATACTCCAAATCTGTCCCTCTTTTTCAATATTATGAAACAGTATCATCGACTGCAGCTCAGGTACAGCTTTAAAGTAAAATGTACAAGAACAAAAACAACAGCCCTGTCTAACATTTACAGAGCGACTTTCACCGGAGTGGATCTCATGGGATTTCTTAAGCCTTTCCAAGACAACCATATAATGCCACAGGTTTTCACAAATGTAGCTGAGGGCAGAGTTTGGGTGTCCATACACTATTTCTTTGATTCACTGCCAGCTGGAAGGGGTCAAACACTGACAGAACACAGAAGCAATTCTACATAACAACACTGCAGAGGAAGGAAAGCACAGCCAGTGGCAGAGGGAATTCACCGCAACTGCTGGGGTTTGAAAAAGGAGGGAACAAGCCAAAAAAAGAAGAAAAATGCTGCTTCCTCCACACAGGAAAGGATGCAACAGAAATTTTACCCTACTTGCAGGGGGGAGCAAGGGATTTATGGGCACAATTACATACTCTGCAAATCGCTTCCAAAGGACTGCCCTTGAATGACTGAAGCAAGATCCAAATCTCTCCAGACTAACCACATAACAGGGCTCAGCAGGAATGAAATGCATTGTACAACTGTCACTTCTATCATTTTGAGCAGAATCTTGTTTTAGTAGCCTGTCAGATGACAAGGGTAGATATGAATTCAATAGATAATACCAAAGTCCCAGAAACAGTTATTTCAAGTATTTTTATATCGCAAGTTAGGAACAATACTTCACTTCCCATCTGGAAATATGCTGTGTTCAAATCAGTACAAATAACATCCATTCTCAAGGTGTTTTCATTATGATTTTGCATAAGTCTGTAAAAAACTGGGACAGCATGCACATTACGAACATAAATCTACTATGCTTTTCACCCACATAAATCAAAGCAATTTCACCAAGCTCAGACATAGGTTTACCTGAAATCTTTAAATATGAGTGATTCTTAAGCAGAAAAAGAAAAATAAATCCACAATATTGATGTTTTCAAACCAAATACCAATCTAATCACAACCTCTATATAACCCCAGTCTCGGGTCTGAACCCAGGCACATTCCCATGGTTTCCTCTCCTCATAAAAATCCAGCTTCTTCCCCAGCAGACCCACCTATCAGCTCCAGCAAGGGTACAGGAAGGCGAGCTCCAGGCACCTGCACTAAAAGATTTCTGCTGCCCTGCTTCATGCAAGCCTTAGCCCACATAAAGTGTCAAGCTGGGGCACAGGAAGAGTCCTGTGTAGCTGAGACCTCAAAGAGAGGGGAAAACAGCTTTTTCTCAGAGCAGCAGCAATGAAAAGGGAAGACAGCAGGATAAAAAGAAAACACTAGAAAGTTTAGGGACTGTAAAAATTCCTGTTAGTATTGAAATACTTTCAAGGAAAATGACACAAAATTTATTTTTTATTAACTTACTACAGTTCCGTGTTATAATAAAACATCTTTCCCCCTGTGATTGGGAAATGCAGAGATGTTGTACTTGTTTAAGCATTTTGAAGACTCTTCTGTCACCTGAGAACACTTTACCTTCTTACTTGGAATGACCATTTTCCCCTGAGAAAGGAAAAGCACTATTAACCTCCCATTTCAGACTTCCTAAGACCCTTCTAAGAATTCTTTTCTTTGTTGTACCAACATCTCTCATGGACTTTGTTCTTTAAACATCACTTTGGTTCAGAGGAAAATTAGAACAAGGTTTTAAAAGTACTGGGGAAGCAAAACAAAACAAAGGAGAAAAGCCTGGCAAGTTAGAAAATATAAAACCATATTGCAAAATGTTAAATGGGGACTCCCTTCCACCCAGCGCTGAGAACACTGAAATCTCACCTCCCCATCCCTCCCCTACACCATGCTACAGACTAAGGAAAAACAATTGAGCACTTCTGCTCGATAAGGTTTTGGAAAAGCCCTCCTGTAGTCCTCAATCACAATCTTGCAGGCCTTATGGAAACAACACCAATTAAAAACACCGTCAACTTACACTGACAATATTCATGCTAACAGTCAAACCAGTATTTTAGAGTTCAGTAAGCATGACTAAATTTGGCAGCAGCAGCGTAACTAAGCTTGCCATCATTCCTTTTTCACCCTGGACCAGCCACCCAACCTATAAAGAAACTCTGCTTCCATAGAAAAGCCCAGCTCTTGAACAGACTTTTAAGGGACACCCATCACTGCTGACAGCTGTGAGCCCATCACACGGCTGTGAGCCCAGAGACTGTGAGCTGCTGCCTAAGACGCCCCTCTGGATGAATTAGGAGCTCCATGACTTGCCCTCTGCACTGGTGTTCATGTCTCAGCCTTGACAAATCCTCATGACCTGTGCACATCCAAAACACTCATGTTCTCAGGGCCCAGCAGAAGGCCTCCTTTGAGGCTGCCAAGAAAGCAGTGGTAGGCTTAGCACGGACATGCTGTAGTATTAGTGGCACGTCTTATCTTTTACCTCTCACCAGAAGTACAAACCTTAAACGAAACGTTTCTGCAGGTTCTGATTTTCTTCATCTCTTCAGACGAGCCTTCTTACATGAGTTATTTTATCTGGTACATCCCTGCCAGCTCTTTATAGACAGCACTTCCCTCTCATTCCTTCTTCCCTAGATCCTGACACGCAAACCCAAGCTGAAGAACACCCACCCCATCACAGTTGATGAATTAGTACTGACAGTGGCCGGTGCTTTTGCTTAGTTTGTTTATTTGGGTTTTTTTTCTCTAGGGGCAAGGAAATCAAGTTCACCCTTCAAATGAACCAAGGGTCAAATCCCTAATGAAAAATTAAAGGCTTTCACCATTATGGGGAACTACAGCACAGCGTAATGATGCAAGGTGAACTCTGCAATGTCCCACAGAGACCCTAAAGGAAAGAGGTGCACCCCACAGCTGTGGTCTGATGTGGCCATAGGTACACCCTGTCTTTGTGGCGAGGAGGTTCCCAGGGAGCCTGCAAACACCCGTGTCCTTCTGCAACACTGAGACCCAGTGCGGGGCACCTGGCACTCAGCCCAGGGTGTTCTTTCCTTGTTGCCACAATCATTGAATAGAGATATTCTCCTTACGGCATCTGAGGAATACAGTGTTTCTCTCTAACCTCATAAGGTACAGGCAACGGCCCAGGAAACAGGTTTCAGAAGGTTTACATAGACGAGATTTTTCTTTTTTCCCATCTTGGTGTGAAAATGTTGAAAAGAATGTAATTATTTATATTGCATTTGTTTTGGAAGTGAAGACACAGATCACTTGCTTTTAATTTCCTCTTTCCAGGTTCACCTTTATTTAGTAAGAACTATAAAAATTCATTTGAAAAAAGTAATATATTCAAGACTAATAAAGTTCAAGTGCAAAATATTTTTAGAGGCATCTTAGGTACAACTATTAAGTTGTCAAAAAAAACCATCTAGTCTAAGTTATACCAGAAAAGGGTCAAAGTTTATGACTAATTTCTCAGATTGAAACTGTTTCCAGGAGCAACTCTTCTATGCAAAATGCTGCTAGATAAGGCCAAGAACAGCCAGGTGTATAAGTGAAAACAGTGAATCTGAGCAGTATCAGTGATAGCAAGAAGCCCACCTCTCACCCATCTCCAATTTCCACTACCACAAACTTTCCACTTCTGCAGTCAGCCTACCTGTGCATCAACTGACCACAAGAAGCTCAGTATCTGTAATTAAAAACAAACATGTTTGGGATTTTTTTCTAGATGGCAATACTGAAGTGCACCTCCCTGATAGCTGATCCTTAAAAATTCAGTCTTTCTCTGTCTGCTGTGGTATTTAAAGTCACTAAAATGTTACCGTTAGTGCCCTTTATCTGCAACTGACTGGTCCAAAATGCAGAAACAATGTTGGAAGGGCTGAAATCAAATGCTTTTAGAGTCACATTAGCTCCTCTTACACATATCACATCTACATTTACAAGAATGTCAATTCTACTACAATACCGGTATTTGTTAAATTCAACAGTCTAACCCCTGGCCTTAAATATTTTTAGAAGAAAGGCAGCAATATACCTTTAAAAAAAACAATTTGGGGAAACTGTGGATGCATAGGAAATGGAGGAGGCTACTTGGAGCAGCCAAGTGAATGGAAAAACACATGAGGTCAAAAAATCAGCCCCTAGCTCACCAATGCTTTACATTAATGAAGAACTGCTCTGCAAGCCTGATAGTATTTTAGTCTCCCTTTGCAGATGCCCAAGCATTTACTCAGTATTCAAAGCTGCACTCCACAGCTTCAACAATCAGAATTTAAAACTAGCAGTCTTAGCTCACAGATTAAAAATTGCTTCAATGAAACAAGAATCAAGACACACTAATTCCAGTCAACAAGACTCCTTTTGGGAGCCCACAGAACACCTGCTCTGCGACCCCACAGCATCGGGAAAATAAAGGACCTGTGCAACCTGCAATGTCCTCACTCACCTTATGCTTTTCTAATGATTTCCCAGTTAACTCAAACGTCCATAAGCTTTTTAAATCCACTTACTTATCATCAAAGCATTGCCTGCCAAGTCATGCCATGCCACAGTGAAAAAAAATACTAAGATGACAGTGCACGGAGCTGACACTGCATAGAGATTGTTTCTCTCAGGAAAGTACTTTGGAGAATGGACAGGGTCTGTAGAACTGTTCATGGTGATACAGTCACACCCAAAGTCCAGACTGGAATCGTACTTTTATACAAACTAATCGTGAAAGTAATGAAAAATATTTTTTTTTAGATGACCTGTGGTCAGATTTCATCTCAAGAAAGATGCCTAGCATGACAGCTTTTTACACGGAAAAAATAAATTCACATCTGTGAGCTGAAGACAGTGACGAAAGTGTAATAGCAAATATCCCTTATGGCAAGCTCATGAGAAAGGGCTGTTCTCAGACAACAAAGCCTGAATACAAGAGGGTACACCAATTATTGCTGCACAAACCAGGCTGAAAGAACAGCACACAGCTGATATGTTCATAGTTGTTCACACAGCACGACAGTGGGAAGGGCTGAGATGGCATTAGACAATACAACAACACACATTTCAATTTTCAAAAGATTCATGCAATTTTTTCTCTTTTTTTCTCACAATCAAGGGAAGCTGCAATGCTACTGACACTGCATGGCTGACTGTTGTTTTTCAATGTGTTAAAAAGAACCTACTATAATTAAGTCATTGGTTGGCCTCTGTCCATTTCATTCCACACTGCTGCTTCATGCTTGTTTAAAGAACAGAGAGAAATTTGTTGAAAATGTGGAAGATACTGGGGAAAAAAAACCAAAAAACGTTAAGCTTGACTCGTTCAAATTAGGTGGTATTTGTACAGATGGAGCACCTGCCACGACTGGCAAGAAGAACAGTCCTGTCGCTTTGCAAGAAACATTTTTGGATCGAAAGTTATTGAAATACCATTTGTATCCATCAGGTTTGTTTCCTGAGCCAAAGATTTAGGTTTCTTGCCTGTCTAAATCCTGTCAAGTCCTACTCTAGCAAAGTAAGCATTTATAGAATCATAGAATCATTAGGTTGGAAAAGATCTTTGAGTCCAACTGTTAACTCAGCACTGCCAAGTCCACCACTAATCCATGTCCCTAAGTGCCTTATCTACACATCTTCGAAACAGCTACAAGGGTGGTGACTCAAACACTTGTTCCAGTGCTTGATAACCCTTTCGGTCAAGAAATTATTCCTAACACCCACTGTGCATCAGAGACACCAATAAGCATATCAAATAATTGATGAAAATGATGAGCAGAATACAGATAAAATGTTTTCTGTCAAAGGGCAAAACCTGTGAAAGACTCTGGAAAGAGGAAATGACCAATATATTTTCTGAACAGAAATTATTAACCTTTCAATGACAACAGTCTTGCTTATAACCAAGAATGGGATCACAAATCCCGTGTACAGGGGCATGACCCGTCAGCTCTGCAGCCTCAAAACATACAGGGAAAGAGAGGATTACCTGGATTGCATGTTGTCATCCATGTGCTGCTTATCAGTCAAAGCAGAGATGGTCTTATTCTATTTGAATTATGTGCTCTGGTTATATGCAGTGTGTTAGGAGTGACAGTTAAAGGTCTGAGAAATACTGTGAAGTTTGAGGAGTTGTTTCACTCCAAGTCAGAAGATCCTAGAAACCAAAATTTCCCACTTGAATCTCACTTTATAACACGGTGTAGACCATTCCTTTGAAAAAGGTTCCAGTTTGGAACCTCTCAGCTTTAAAAAGGAGGAGAGTGAAAACTGGTACTCCCACCTAGAGAACAGGACCAGGCACACCCAGAGAACAACAAAACCTGAAAATGAGTTCTTAGCAGCAGATCTCCTGTGATACACGCCTTCCCTTTTAGTGCTTGTGCAGACTGGGACTGACAAACATTCACGAACAGTAATACTCTGTTACAAACTTTGTTAAAAATAGACTATTCAAAAGTCACCAATTCTCATCTCAATGACTTGGTGTCAACAAAGCTGAAAACAAGGGCAAAAAGGACATTTAGAAACACTGTCACGCTATTTGAAGGTTGCAACAGCAGAATTAGCCTGTTAACTTCATTTTAGGAGAAAAGAATTAAGGGTCACTCTTTTGACACTAATTAACAATAATTACATTTAATAAAACCTAAGAATCAAGATAAATTTTAAAGATTATTTGCAGTACATCTAGGAAAAAAACCCCAACAAAACCANCCCTGCTGCCTCCGCCGGGCGCCCGCCGGGAGGCTGTGCCTGCCGCGCCGCCGCTCCTCCTGCCCCTGCGCTGCGGCTGCAGGCACGGAGGCAGGCGGGCAGGGAGGGAGGAGAGAGCGGGGCGGGGAGGGAGAGAAGGAGGAGACCTCCCTCTCGCTCCCACCGCACAGCGGGGAGGTGTTGCCCGGAAGGGGTGATGCTGCCCGTCTCCCTCCCGGGGCTGACTGTGGCTCTCACCCTCCAGCTTTAGGGGCAGGGCCGGGGCCGCCCGCGCCGNGCTCTGGCAAGATTCACTATAAAGACTGACCCCTGGCTTTACTGATTTCTAGTCTTGTGAAGTCTCCTGCTGTTGAGGACATTCCCTCTTCTGCAACTCCTATATTTGAACATACTGATTTTATGATTTTTTTTTCCTACCAAGTAATATTTTTTGCCTAGATGGAGGTAACTATAACAGAACATTAACATTTCCAAATAAATCTTCAGAGTGGAAAAAAGCATAACAGAATGTGTTTCTAGAAGTGTAAGAAAAGGTTTTCTGGTGTTTTTGCTTTTTTGGTTTTTTTTTNGGGGCTGACGGACAGAGAGAGAGAGAGCCCGTGCCTGTCGGGAGCACCGTGGAGTGCCTTCAGAGGGTGCTTCTGCTCCCCCCAGTGCCCACCAGGTTCCCCAGAAAAATACGAATAAGGTTAATTGTTTTGCCCATCTGAATGATTGCTGTCATTCCCAGTGTATGATACTTGCTACAATAGGTGAACTTAGCTGTGCTCAGCCTCACCAGCCTTCTGTGATGATCCAGTTATTCAGATCCTGCTTCGGGTTTATCACGATTCTTACGAGGGTGACTTTATTCTCCAAGAGGTGCTTCTGAGAAATGTGCTGTGTTGCAGCAGTTGCATGGACTGTCATAACCCAGACTTTAAGAAACATCACCAACTGGTTGCCTCTCTTACTCAAACATACATTCTCTGTTGTGCACTTTTCTACTCTGGCTCTGCAAAGTAAACTTTCTATTCATTTCATGCAGCAAAGAATTTTGTTGCCTGTCTCCAGTTGAGAGTACCTGAGTAGATGCATTTTAGAAAGATCCGTCTTAGCTGGTTTGCTTTAAGGTGAAAGCTGCCTAAGATGCTGCATGGAACAGAAAATGAATTGGCATTGATTTCCTCTGGGCTGCTTTTTTTTGCCTCTAACTATACAAAACTGTTTTATCTCCATATAGACCACTGTCAAAAAGGAACTTCTAGCTCAGGAGGACCAGTGTTATGGCCACAGACAGGTGGTGTTTTGAGGGAAGGGGGGAGAAAGGAAAGGCATGCAACTAACACATTGCCAAATGTCATTTTTCATCATTGAACCACAGCCCTGTGAGTTTCTACCCAAGTAAATATTTACCTCCCTGAGTAATCTATCTGAATCATAATAGCAAGATAATGCAGGACCAGGCCTTTGTACTGTATCAAAACCTGCTCTTTTTTCTCCTAAGAATATTTGCAAATTGGCTCATGAACACTTGTCTGTAAGCCTATCATTTTACATTCTTATTAGTATAAGACAAAATAACAAACACAAAAAGAAACTTGATAAAAATTGCTTTCATGAGTTCCTTACACATTTTTCACACTGACTCAACCAGCTTTGAAGACATAATCAGTTAAAAAATAAAAACGTAGTACATGGGCATGCATTTCTTTTTGCAGTTTGATCGTGTCCCAAAGCTGATGAAACTGAAGAAGCCATGACTGCACTGCCAGCCCTGTATTATTTGCAATGGGAAACAATTTTCAGGCTTTGTGAGTTTTATTCCTTTAGCTGAAACTGACTCAGATTCATTTTAAGGAAGTAGAAAAATATTAATCATTGTTGATAACCCAAACCCAAAATCTAATGTGCAGCAGCCCTTCCTTCAAATACAGCTTGTGTTCATATTCTTACTGTTCCATGTATAGATATCTGACAACTGGATATAGCACCCAGAATGGGTGCACTTGGTTGCAATACACCACATTACCAGCATTGCAAACCTCCTTGAAGTGATTTGCTGTTGTTAAATATTTTTAATGGAAAAAATAGAGTTAGCAGATCTGCTTTTCATTTCACTCAATGACCAAAAAAAAAAAAAAANGAAGTTTAAAGGGGTTCTGCCTATTTTCATTTCCAAACACAGAATAGAAGCAGGTTAAAAAGCCAAGCATTAAAACACCAGTAACTTAAATTTATTTTGGTTTTAAGGTTGATAAGATGAAGTTTCATCACTCAGACGTATAACCACCATTGCTTGCTTAACCATATATGACCTAATAAGCAATTTCATACAAAATTTTTGTTACAGTTGCTCTTTAAAGAGAAAGAAGAATTTGTCTCTGCTCTTAAAAGAGGGTGTACGTGCAGGAACTCAACACTGCTCACTCCGTGACTTTCCTTCTCTTTCAATTATAACGCCTTTACAATGGCAAACACCATGGATTCATTTGAATGTCCAAAGGCTTCATCCTTCTGCTGCAAATTATTCAGATGCACATAAAAATGTATACTCTGTAAGTATTACAAGAATATTTTGCATGAAGCAAATTCTGCCAAAACAATACACATTTGTAATCTACATGAGGGAAATGGCCCTCACATGCTTTTCGTATGTCCCACTAACTCCCAGTGCAACCATATCAAACATTTTGAATGAAATGCTGAATACTCCAAATCCTGACATACAAAGTATCTTAAGTGAGTACAGGTGCAAAAGTGTGTAACCCAGTTTTGGTGAACTGCAAAAAATACTCCATTTAAAATCAGTGCTATGATTTGGTGGAGGAAGCAACTTTGACAGAAGTAAATGATAGCACCATTAAAACTAACAACATCCACAAAGTAAACCTCTTAAGACAGCCCAACACCTAAGACATGCCATCTTTAAAAGCACATCCCCTATTAACTGAGGTTGTGCATCCAGAGGATGAAGTGGGAACATGAAGTGACCCCCCCAGAAGAACACTGTGTGTCAAACTTCCACAATTTTAGTAAAATACTGGCTGCTATGTAAGTATCAGACTATACAGATAATATTTTCCAACTGAAAACTCCACAGAAATTTTAAGTCCACCCCCTGACCCTTTGGTCCCTTCCTGTTCACCTTCTACTTTCTTTATGCATTGTTTCCCATTCCTAACCTTTATAAAATTCTGTTTGTCTCTGCTTTTACAGTCACTTGAGAACTGGACTTTTCATTTATTGTTCCTTAAATAATTAAATAGTCTCCATTTGCTTTCCTGCTTCCAAGCCCGAGTAGCATCCCATTTATGTGTTGTCACTCACTTCTATCACCTTTCAATTTTTCTTATTAGCATATCTTTATAGTACTATTTGGCAAGCACAGGTTAACTTTTTTCTTCTTCTCAAAGGATAAGTTAGCAGCTTGATGAAACTGCTATTAATGAAGTGCCAAATTCATTTAAAACACACACATTAGCTAGTTGAATTGACCCTGAAAAGCAGAGGTAAACTTTAATCACGTACATCAAGATCTGTAGTGCTAATTTTCATCTCTGTTTAAGTAAAAAGTCCAATTATACAGCTCAGTGTATCTTTGAAAAGGTCTTTTACCAGTCCCATTTCCTCAAGAGGCATTTTTTATCTCCTTTCTGTCAGTGGAGCTGAGATACAAAAAGCCAAATTCAATTCCTCAGCAAGGCTTCTAGTCCCGCTGAAACCAACCACGTCTTTTCTGAAGGCCCATGGCAGGCCCATGACAAACCCATGGCACAGCACGGAGCGGAGCCAGAGGGCTACGGTACAGCCCTGATCACCTCAGCTTCAAGAGTCAAACGACTCAGATCAGCCACTACTTTCTCCTTGTTGTCTTCTACTTCTCCCCTGTTTCGAGGGCATCTGGCCTTCTTCATCTGTTCCCATTTGTTTACCTTTCTTTTTTTCATCCCTACAAAAGTTCATATCCTCCAGGAACACCATTTTAATTCAGCAACCACTGCCTTTTCCTTGCCGATGGAAAACAGAACCAAGGAGTAGGGATGATCCTCATGGTAGAAGGATTTCCCCATGTCCATTGTGGAAGACAGTCAGAAATAAGCCAGTTTTTAAAACAGATCTGCTTGCTGAAGATACTAAATGGAGCATTTAAATATCCAGGGAGAGAGGAATAAAAAGTACTTTTTTTGTTCGGTAACAGTAAACATTGCATTTGCATTTCTGAGTTCAAACTAAGTGTGTAAAGCAAGATACAGGTGCTGATGAGTCTACAGGGATAAGCAGTGCAGGTCATCAGTGACACGTACAGACATAGGCACCAGTTACCCACAGAGATCTCCATGAAGCAAGATCGTGCATCTTTAAGCAATGTGAACTAATGAGATCCTCCTCCACCGTGTGTTCCCCAGCAATTGTTTATCTGAACCATGAGCTCTGACGAAGCAGTGAGTAAAACCGATACCACATCACACTCTCTTTCCCTCTGGGATGCACCCACAAGTCCGCTCTACATCCAGACTAACAAACTGCGCCAGAATGACGGAAGCACAGAAACTACTTATGAAAAGAGCTGGACTGAAACTAGAAGCAGAGATTAAATCCACCAGGACATCCCTAAATTTGATTCTACTTCACCCACAGCACACTGGATTTAAGATCAGAAGATATACCTTGTTCAAGCATGTATTCACAGATTGTAATCCCTTTGAAAGTACTTACTGGAGATGCTGAGAAATTCCTATATCCTTTTTTGCTTGTACTTTCTGTAGACATACCGACATTTGATTCATACCAGCACTGAAGTGCTGTATCAAAATTGCACTTTCTGGAGATTACTTTTAGTAAATAAAATATTAATTTTAAAATGCTTGGCCAAACAAGCCAAAGTAAATGCTACATATTCTGTGAGCTCAAATAATTTATTCTTGGCTCAAAATACCATCATTTTGAAATAAGGTTCTGTTTAACATTATTTTAAGTTTCTAAACTGCTTCACAAGAGTTTTCTCTAAGTTTATGAACAAAGGTTACTGAATGAAGCAAAAGCAGGGGTATTATTTTGCTAGCCACAGAACACTAGTTTAATTTGCATTCTCTAATGAGTGCGATCCAAAGACCAGGCATGCAGATGACAACAAGGACAGAAGTTACATGCAAATTCTGTAAGTTATCACAAATGCAGTACACCAGTCTAAGAGGAAGTATCTTCCTTAGTTCATCTTCTGATTAACTGAAGTGGCAACAACAAGTATTTCTACCCATATTCCTTCTTGCTTAAATCATCCACTTCATTAAAAAGTTTAAAATCTTCCTGCCAGTGAACCATGTATTCCCTGTGTTACTCTCATCAATATTCCTAGTGAAGTGACAGGAAATATCCTTAAAAACAAGACTCAGAAGTACCTTATTATTTAACTGAACATCTAAATGTGCTTTTGAAATGAAGCAATACATTTTCTCTGGCTTTAGACACTTGAGTTAGCACTTCTGAATACAGCTGAATTTTATAAATTCCAGTTCTCCTACCGGGAGGATATTTCTTGAGCTGACATATCATGCACTTGCTCTGTTACTCTAGTTACTCTTATGCTGTTTCAGTGTGAACAGGAAGAATTTCCTACCTCCCAAAATATGTGAAATGCAGACCCATAAAGCATAAGGAAAAGACAACTCACACCTGCACCCTTAAGTGTTGCTATTCCATTTATATATGGCAAAGCTCTGATGGACTTAATTAGCTCAAGACTGGATCCAGAGCACAGACTTATATGCCTACTAAATGATACTTCTTTTCCAATTAATCTCACATTTGAGGCAAAAGACACTGATTCTTGATAGTTGCAGGTACAATCCTCATTCATTCAGGCCCTGATCTCCAAGACACTCAGCAGCTTCAACCTGCCCTAAGGCAACTGAAAACTCCAAGCACACAGGAGAAGCTCATTCCGGTTGGACTGAAGTCAGCGCAAATTTTACAGTAGACCTCAGGGGAAGGCAAGATCAGGGTTCAGTGACCCAGCCAGCAATAGCTGAATAAATGCAAGAGATCTGGACTTAACTTCACATTCTTCTCTTAACGAAGTCCAAAACATCTCATTAGCACCAATGGGCACAACCCTACACGGTGCTGCACACTGGAACTCTCTGACCGTGGGCCTGATCCTGCTATCCTGAGTCATCAGAGTACTACCTGCAGAAGTAATCCCACAGAAACCCAGCCAACTTGCACAAGTAAGGGTTGCCGCAAGCACAGTTATAATTAATTCTGAGCAATTTTACTATTTAGAAGCTAAACTAGAAAATTAGATTCTGACTGTAGCAAAGGTTTTGCAAATTTAGTTCATTCTACAGATTATTTTCTTTCCCTTTAAACCAAACTAGAAGGCTATCCTTTTCAACTAAATTACTAAGAATAGTATCAATAGGTAAGCCATATGAACACTGTGGTGCTCTATATCAAAGCCTTCAAGCTACCACTTTCAGTAGGGCGTGACGCACACCTTCCAATTTAAATGTACAAATTATTAGACAGGTTACCACAAGAAGAAATTTTTGACAGGTCTTTTTCAGTATCCAGAAAAGGCTACCCAAGACAGAGTTTTCAGCTTGAAGAAGGGTCATTTTCCTTTCCTTGCCAAATCTTTAACATTCTCTCATGGCTATTATATTTTAAATAATTCCAATAATCTCAAAAGCTTTAGTTTATTCTGTCATTTTCATATCTATGTAAATAACTCTAGGATTCCTTCTTCGAGGAGAGCACTAAATGTTGTTTGCCAGGTTCTCATTCTGACTCTTAAAGTAGTTGGTCTGTTTATGCGTTTCACGTTATTTGGCTGTTTTCATTCTGTAATTACACCGTTTCTGCTGTCTAGGGACAATCAGAAAAACTGGATGATAACCTGAAGCCTGAATCACTTCCACGTTTTCTAACTGATACTCTAAAATCTCCTAATTTTTGAAGGCAGAAGCCAAGAAGGAAAGAATTCTCGCTGGCACATCTGAGGCATTTTCCAAATTTTTGGCGACGGAAATTCTGAACGAGTAGCTTGCCAGAAAGGCGAGAGAAGAGCCCGCGGTTCCCACAGACACACAGTACCCAGTACCCGCTTGCTGCAAGAGATCACGACGTTTCTTGTGCGGGCTCTGAGGTCGCGACCGTGACCCGCTCTGAGCGCCGGGTCGCACGGAGCCCCCCGCGGCCGCGGGAACCCCGAGCCCCCGTTCCTGCCCCGGGCCGGGGACACCTCGAACCCCGCCACACCCCCCACTCCCCAGGGCAGGTCCAGCGCCACCCGCTACGGTCCCGCCCGGTGCCTCATCGGGCAGCGGGGGCGTCGCAGCTCACCTGGGCGCAGCAGGCACCGCCGCTGCCCTACAGCCCGGCTGCCGCCCGCCGCTGCCATTTGTTGCTCGCGTTCGGAGAGAGATGCCCCCTTCTCCCCTCCCCCCGCATCGCGGCCACCGCCACCCGAACCGTAGCAACTGGTTCTGGTAGGTCTCAAAGTGGAAAAATCCCACGGCAACACACACGGCGTCTTCCCACCCGTCCCCGCCTCCGCCGCCCCCTTTCCCCGGCAGCCCCGCTCGGCGCCCCGGCCGCCGCCCGCACGCTGAGCAGCGCGACCGACCTCCGGCAGCCCGCCCGCACCCGGCCAGGGAGGGACAGCGGCCAAGCACCCCGGGAACACACACAGATGGGAGGGGCGCTTTATCTTCCACCCCCTTTTCTGATGTCGCTCCGGTACGGGATCGGGGGCCGCGGGTCTCAAATCCCTCGTCTGCTCCCAAGCGAGGGGGTGTCAACCGCCTCCCCGCAGCCTCCGCCTCTGGATTCCCTCCCCATCTCCCGCTGCTTCGGCGGAATCCCGATCCCGTCACCCCCCAGCACTCACGGACACGGGAGGTTCGCCAGCACGGGCTGGGGGAGGGATTATCTCCGCTGGCCCTCGCCGATCGGTGCCGGGCAAGGTGGCACGGCACGGCGCTAGCCCCTCGGAGGCAGCAGCGCTGATCGCCTTCTCCCCGCTCCCTCCCCGTCGAGTTTCCTCCCGGCGCTGCCGCCCCCCCCCCGCTCCCGCCAGCGCATCCGCGGGGCGCCGCAACTCACATCGCGGCGCCTTCCCGCAAAACTTCTCGGCGTGTGGCCCCGGCGGCTCCGCTCCGCTCCGCTCGGCGCAACAGGCAGCGCGGCTCACCTGGCGCGGGGCCGCCGCGCCATGGGAGCGCCGGGCGGAGCCTGCGGGCGGC
>VYZQ01037522.1:123791-137083 GCA_013400655.1 Mystacornis crossleyi
AAACAAAAAAAAAAAAAAAAAAAAAAAACCGAAAAAAAAGAAAAAAAAAGAAAAAGAAATATAAAAATGCAGTTATTTCCCTTTAAAATTGAACCTCTAGTGGTACTCGGTGGAATGAACTGTTTGGATTGTTAAGTATCTCAACAATATAAGAGAAGACTGATCTTAGCGTGCATAATTTCACTTACATTAGCCATGATGTTATCCATCCTAATGATTAAAGTGTAATTGCCAAGGAAAACAGAACATCACACAAAAAAAGGTAGAAATAAGTGTTTTTGTTGTTGAAGTTGCACCTTATAAAAAGCTTTTTGACCAACTCCACATGTGTAGCTGGTTTGCAGGTTTGCATTCAAAGACTCACTCCTGAGAGCAGCTAAGCATCTACAACTTCAGTCGAAAAGTGGGTGTTTAGTATATCTCTGAAAAGGAGCATAACGTACTTTTTCTGGGGAAAATTACTGTAAAAGGATGCACAGCTGCTTGCTGTTAAAAATTTCACCGACTTTTAGGGACTGAAATACTGCTGATGTCATGGTGGTTGTGTGCAGAAGAAAGACGATATTATTATTCTAGGTGAAAGAAACTTTGGTCCTTGAACAAGCCCAGCAGCAGATTTGCTGACTGGCTTACTGGCATTGCCTGTCCATTTTACATAAGTAGAAGTGAAAGGATTAGTCCTCCGTTAGGAAGGAGTGTAAGTTTAAAGGATAAGGAGAAGGTAATTTGGCTGCCCTCAGATAAGAAAGAAAATGCTAATATTTGCTGACTTCTACACATAGTTAGAAAAATCAGGGAGCATTAAATAACAGGGGATACCAGATGGTTCTTCAGTTTCCCTCATAAAATAATTTTGATGAGTGTTTGTAAATATTTAAGGGCCCGGTAGTACTGATCTTTACACAAATTATGTTTTTCTAATGCAAAAAACACTACATAATTCAGCAAGGCTGTTTGTGAGTAAGGATTATTCATATAAACACGACTTTACAGGATTACATCCTTAAAAATTTATAAATATTAACGAAATATTTCAATGGCTAAATTAAAAAGATCGTCTGGCACCATCTATTCCCTTGATCTTCCCAGACATTAATAGCTTTTTACAAAAATCAGCAAAGAATACCTCTTCTTCCAGTGCTGAGATAAATTGAGTGACCTTCTCTTTATCCATTGACTAATATTCCTTTCATTACACAATCAATTCTTTTCATAGCCAACAGTTGTATGAAATTAATATTCTCGATGTAGGTACATTAAAGAGCTAAATCTCAAAATGTTTTTACCTCTAGTAGCACATGCTTAGGAGTTTAGAGGGAATATTCTGTTCATGGGCTGGAGTGTGATTTTTTTGTAGAGAGCAGTGCAAAGACATGCCAGCAGCACGTTCTCCCTGGGATTACTCCATACTCCAAGGGCGAACACAGGCAGGGCCCAGAGCAGTAGTCTGTGTTGAGCCACAAGAACAGCAAAAAGCATGAAATTTTTGCAACCTGGAAATACTAAAAGCAACACAAACCACAATGTTCACGCTATAGCTGCATTCCTAAATTGGATACCTGTTTCTGCTCTCTCTCTTGGCTTGATGGTACCAGCAGTCTCCATTCTGCTCTCAGCCCACAGGTACTGTTACTGCGTGTATAGGTGATGAGGTTTTGTCCTGAGAAGATTAGTAATGAATCAAAGTCCTCTTTACAGAGCATCAGTACAAATACTTTGTGTCTCCTAATCTCTCATAAGCTCTGTGCTGGCAATGTAGAGACCATAGTGATTTCTAAGCACAGCTACTCTCACAAGGCTTTGAGGACTGGGCATTAAACACTCTCTTGAAGAAGCACCAGTAGTTTCTGTGCTCCTGTATTTGGCAGATTCTGTCATTTGAAAGCTCTTGCTGGTCTTGTACTTAGTCTCTTTTCTACATAGAGAAGAGATGAAGTGACTTTTAGGAACGGGTTTCTGTTTTAAATAACAGAAGATCCTTAGACTGTCAGTAATTCATTAACTCTGAGAGAGAAACAGTGGTCATAAATAAGCTCAACTTGTTCAGCTCATACTTCACCTAGCTCTGATTTAGAGAACAATGTAAGTAGGGAAGTATATTTTTCTGCTATGTGCCATCCATTAGTTGAAACTGGTATTTTGGTCTTCTCACAAAATAACATGTTTTTCTGGGATACTTAAATATTAAAAAAAGAATAGATCTGTTTAATCCTGGTCAAAACAGGTTAGTGGAAGTTAGGTGCCGTCAGATACACTTGTTTTGGAATTTTTAGTTATTTTGAAGATTTATGTAAAAGATTACAGGTCTGCATGAGAAAAGCATCTGCATTAATAGGAGGTACTTGGATTTCTGCTAGGCAGTTAACTTAATACCACACGAAATTTTGATTTCCAGTCTTGCATTACATGGAATTAACAGGTCACCTATTGCGAGGATTAAGAAGTGTTTCACTGACAAATTTCAAAATCTAGCCTTTTAATGGGGAGATTTCATTCAGTAGGAGGAGCTTCCCCAGCAGAATCAGAAACAGTCTTCGCCTGATACTGTTTTCTATTGTTTTCAGCACCTCGGGCCATGAGATAGAATCTTTGCTTTAAAGGCTTGCATATAGCACAATGCATTTTAGCACAATAAATAAAGAAGATATATTACTTCTGCAGTAATTTGATTTGGCTAAATGATCACTGTCCAACAAGCAGGACACTAAATTCATTTTACTACAGTCCAAAAGCTTGTAGGGATGGACACTGTCTCAGAGAGCAGAGACACAGGGAATGATAAAAAGTGATTATCCTAATCAACCCTTACATGAGGTCTCCGTACGTTGATGAGGTAAGGACTCAGCACAGTCCTTGCATGTTTCCAAGATATCAAGCATAGTTCTGGTGCCTGCACTTTAGGAAGATGAGAAAACGTTGGAGAAAATCCAAATATTTTGCATGTCAAGTACAAGTCTTGAGATGGGAGGCTTAAAGGGCTGACCTGCTCTACTTTAGAAAAGAGTGAGAGGATACTGGGACTAGATAACAACAGTGAGCTTTTTCACTCTTGCTGACAAAAGCACAACTAAATCCAGTGACTGGAAGTTTAAGGTTAGATGTAATCAACGTTGAAATCAGATGCAATTTCCTAGCAGTAAAGGTAATTAAACTCTGTAACGGCTTATGAAGGGAGGTGGTACACTCACCATTGCTTGATCTTGTCGTAAAAAAGGCTGTCTTTCTTAAATACAGCTTTCCTTCAGCTTCTGGGAGAACTTCTAATGGACAGAGCCGGCTCAGGGAGGGAATGAGGGTCACATCAGGCTAGATCTCCTGGTGATCCCTCTGGCCCTACATCCATTAGAACAATGCACCTGTGCAACTTCTTCCATTATGGCTGGAACAAGATGGCTTGAATTGCACCCTGCCCACTCAGACATTTTCAGGCTGGCATTAAGGTAATAAGTATAATCAAATCCCATACTTAAGCGCTCCACTCGGCTGCCTACAGCAGAGAGAAAGAATCTCTTCTCCACTCCTCTGAGAGATATTTGGTCTCATATATTCTGCAGAAGAACTTTCTGCCTTCCCTTGAACCATGTATTATTTATCTTGCTGTAGCCAGGAAGAGATTAAACGAATGCAGAAAATTATTTTAGACATCTGATGCTTGGGTTTGAATTAAGCCGAGTCCAGGAGCAGTAGAAATGTTAATAGCTCAGATTGGCAAGGAGGGTGGATATTTTGCATGGATTTTTCTCTGTGGTTGTCTGGGCATGTCATGCCTAATCCGTTCTCAAGTATTGTGGGAAGCTCAGGTACTGTTTTAGACACATAACAGTTTGGTTTCTCAAGGACTAAAATACTATGGGCTAATGAAAGTAGTTGTCTCAGCCTTGGCCTACATGTACAACATTTAATAAGCACCTATATGCAGGACAGATTAGACAGTCTGATGATCTCTCTTGGGTTTAAATTGTAAGGAAATCTAAAACTTGTACATAACAACAAGCTATGTTTCTCTAGTTTCCAGGGCTCTCAGGAACGCACATGGTTACACCATGAGCCACAACCACAAAATAGTCTCCAGTACCACTGGTCAGAGAGAGAAAATTCTGAGAATTCAAAAACCAAGCAATTCCCACCAAAATTTAAAAATGTGTGAGCACAAAATATTGCCAGTTACTTGCAGGTCTTCACCTTGCAAGCATCAGAACTTCTCAGAGGTACCTGCCTGTAGTAGAAGAGACCTGGCCTCACAGCTTCTGCCATCAGTAGTCCCATCCTGCCTAGGCTGACAGGACACAACTGCAGGACAGTGGGAGCTTGGTTGTTGAAAAGCCCTGTTGAAAGCAGGTTTCTGAAGACTTGAGCCCTAAACTATGAGGTGTTCTGTCTTCGTAGCAGGTGAGGGTGCTCAGTATCCCTGCATGAGAACTTGGATATTTAACACCTTTTCTGGCAAAACATTTATAAACACACCATGGTGTTTTGCGGTGTTTGGGAGGTACAAGTGGCTGCATCCAGAAAAATAATTACTGAATAAACCTAAACTAGCTGTTTCTCTTTGTAGACTGACATAATTAGTGAAAACTTGTTTTTAACATCTTACCCAAAGAGTCATGAAAAGGAATGAAACAAAACCAACTCAGACTGGTGAACTGAGGTAGAAACACACCTCCATGGCTTACCGCATCTGAATAATATACTTGTAAAATAAGTGTTGCATGTATCACTAGTAAGTGTGATGAAAATTGTGACACTGCAAATTATTTATAAACAAAAATGGTATTATAGATTCCCAAGATGTTTGCGCCTGGAAGTCTACAAGATCATAGTAGGTATAGCTTCATATAATGCTCATCATCACAGAAAGTGAATATTTTTTGTTGCTGAAGGATAGGAGAAAAGGACACATTATAGCCTCAGCTCATCAAGATATTCTTCTCAGTTTAGATTTATCACAGGTTTCTCTTAAACTACAGTTTTATTTAAGAAATGGGCTTGTGTCATTGAGTGTATGTACAGACTGCAAATGATGTTTTCCAAGCAAATCCTCTATTGCATAATCTTTGCTGTCATTTTTAATAGCTAGATGGAAGAGAAGTTTCCATAAAGAATCGCTGTTTATGATGAGACATATAAGAAACAACCATCACTATCCCAGGAGCAGATTGCAGAGTGTCTGGGCAGAAAATGAGAAACTTTGGTGGATTTATTATCTTCCTTAAATGGAAAAAAAAAAAAAAAGATTTTCAGAATGTAGTCCAGCAACAACTAACAATAACATAACAGCTACTCAGTTCAGCCATCTAAGATGTGGACATATGAGACACTGTTCAGAGGATATTGAAGATAGTTCCTTCTTTATGTACAATATCATGAAGATTTATAAAACTTGATTGTTTTGGAAGAGTTCACATGGTACCCAGGATCTGCTATCTTGAGTCTTTCAGAATAATTGGCTTGACTGATTGGTTTTAGGTTGAATTTTTTTAATTCTGTCTATTATTATGTACAAAGCTGTTAGCCAAAATCACTGGGATATTGTGCATATTTACAGAACATGCATATTTTGCCAAACATTTACATGGTATTTTTACATTAATAGAAGTATGATGTGCCCCAAAAAAGCTGCCAGCCTAAGATACTGCTCCTGCAGGTGTTTACACATCTACTCAATATAATGTTCCAGGACTACTGATATGAACTCCAACTGAGCCTTTTAAAGGTTTTAAAGTAAACTGCATGCCTAAGTCTTGTTGAATGACACTTGTAACAATACCTACAGAAACACTGGGTGAAAAAAATATATAGGTTAAATGATACCTCATGCCTACGCACCTAGATGAAATGGGAAGGTATGTGTAATTTTCTTTCAAGGTGGATCTTGCTCACAAGATGAAAAATGCTCCATAAAAGCAGTTATTACTATGAGATCGCTATTGTTCTTCTGCAGCCAGTTTACTGAAAAAAGAAAAAGTGCTTTTATGTTCCTTGAAATTGTCCCATGAGAAAATTACATTATGGTGTAATAACAGGTGTGTTCTGATATAGACAAATATGCTATGGTGTAATAACTAGTATTACAGGGGAAATGACATGATCTGTAGTAACATATATATATATATATGCACATATATATATACGTTCTATGTGTGAAGATTTCCTTCTCTCCTCAGATATCAGCCATCCCTTGTTATTGCTGTTCTTTGGAGCTGAGCATCAGGGAGGACCAAGACTGAAACCCTAAGAAGATGTGCATTTCTCCACACTAATAAATCAAACTCTGAAAAGAAGCTGGTGGAGATTTAACACAGTTTGTGATTCCTACTATCACTTTTCAACAGTCTTCTTTTTGGAGAATTTCACAGAAGACGGTCCAGTGTGAACCCCCCTGCTGAATTAAGTTTTGCCAGTACAACTGGGATGGAGAAGCACCATAAAAGAAGTAGAGGTCCAGAGAAAATGTCATGTGTGAACACTGTCTGTGGGTTTTTTAGGAAACAGGAGAATTGTGACTTTCTGCAAAGAAGGCCACTAGAAGAGATTTTNTATATATATACGTTCTATGTGTGAAGATTTCCTTCTCTCCTCAGATATCAGCCATCCCTTGTTATTGCTGTTCTTTGGAGCTGAGCATCAGGGAGGACCAAGACTGAAACCCTAAGAAGATGTGCATTTCTCCACACTAATAAATCAAACTCTGAAAAGAAGCTGGTGGAGATTTAACACAGTTTGTGATTCCTACTATCACTTTTCAACAGTCTTCTTTTTGGAGAATTTCACAGAAGACGGTCCAGTGTGAACCCCCCTGCTGAATTAAGTTTTGCCAGTACAACTGGGATGGAGAAGCACCATAAAAGAAGTAGAGGTCCAGAGAAAATGTCATGTGTGAACACTGTCTGTGGGTTTTTTAGGAAACAGGAGAATTGTGACTTTCTGCAAAGAAGGCCACTAGAAGAGATTTTTTGTTACAAGGCACTGATCTTAGGCAAATTGCCAAAGCTGGTTACTGATTCTTGATAGATACACAATGATCCACAAGAACAATGGTAAAACAAGAGAAAAGAAGTTCAAGTAACCAGAAATCTTTGAAGCATAATTGCCTCATTTCTTCTGGATGTCAATAAGAGCAGACTTTTTTTGCTCTTGTTTAACTAGTCAAGTGCACAAATCCTGACTAGCCTTCTCATTAACCATTGTGTTGACAGGCACTAAAGGTTGCCATCCAGACTGTTTAACCCAAATAAACATTAGATCCCACTTAAAATCAGTGGTCTGCCAAGAACTCTTTCAGGCTCAGTGGGGTATCTGACGCTGATACTGATCATATAGCCATACTGATAATTAACCAGAGGAGAGAAATTGCCCCAGAGGCCCAACAGGCCAGAGAAAATGCCGTATATGTTCAGGGTTTTTCTGGAGCGGGGAATGAGCCTGGGCACAGCATTTGTCTGAGTTGTCTTCCTCTCTGAAAAACAGCTGGAGCTTAGACCCTCTTTATTTACCTATTATATTTTGAGGGAGTCAATTATCCTGGCATATTCATTTAAATTGATTTAAATTGTAAATAAGTAAACAGGATTAGACCAAGGATTTGGCCTGACTCTTGTTAGCTTGGGCGAAACAGTAAGAAAAAGTCCCCAAATAATACTGCTGTCAGCCAACAACTTGGTTCACTAAGAGAACAGTCTTATGATGATAGTCATATTAAAAGTGCCTAAAATCATTAGAATTAATTTTAAAATGGTCTCTGGGAAGGAGCTGGGCAGAGACTTAGAGGAAGATAACGAGAGAGAGAAAGAGAGAGAGAGAGAGAAGTGAGGACATTAAAACAGACTGATTAATAAAATATGAATACAGACAAAGCTGTGCAGCTGGGGTTTTACACTACCATTTAAAAATAGCTATACATTTATTCTGACACTGAGCCTATATCACTTTAAATCTTTTAGAAACATATTAAAATTACTCAAAGAAGGACCATTTTCAAAAGCTCCCTGTACTTGTGCATGATAACTAAAAAGGGTTTCATTGTAAATCCCTCTGTCTAGTTCAACAGTATTATCTTACAGACAACCCTCAGAGGACAAAGTCACAGCCTTCATCTGGCAAAATTATTGTCCAGTGATAATATATTGTTTGTGCTTGAAGAAATGCAGCATAAGCACAATAATATTGGATCTTATATATATTAGGATGCTGCATTGTCAGGACAAAAACATCAACTACATTTTTTTGTTACTAATGAGACATTTCTGATATAGCATTTTTTGTCTAAAACCAAAGACAGATCCATTTCGAAAGTGAAGGAGAACAGGTAAAGAAAGAGTCAGCTGTACATTAGCTTTCCATTTTGGGACAAATATTCTTTAAATCATACAGAAGCATTATGAAAATATGTGTGAAAACGAATCTGAGAGAGACAAGTGCTTGAAAATATTTTGGTGATAAGATCTCTGTGTGTGTATGAGATCAGAAGATCATGATCTTGGAACTAATATGATTCAGTAAAAAACAGGGTGGAAAGAAATCCTTTAATTCATTTGGAACTGTATACTGGAAAAGAAAAAAAGAACTGAATTTGAAGTTCTTATTAGTCATCACTGAGTCAAGACATGTATCTGTATCTGACCTACAAAGAAGCAGAATTTTTAAGCAGCATTCCACTGTTCCCTGTTGGGCATGCTACACTGTGCTACGTTTTAGAACAGCATCCACCCCTAATGCAGAGGGAGGCCTGTGAAATTTTCTTCCATTTAAGCCTTCAAGACAGAACTGAAGTGGGATCTTTCTCTTTTAAGTCGAGCACTGATTTACATCTGGTTCCTTGTTTCCTGTCCCTTACGTTTACATGCACTGAGGAATCTCCTCATGGAGAGGTCGTGTGCACAAATACTGTGTGCCCTTTGGAGGGTGAGTCAAAACATGGCCCCTGTTACCACAGAGTGGCAACGAAACAACAGATTCATTTTAATGAGGGATGCACAGGCCCTTCCATGCTTCTTACAGGCTGGTTTGAATGGTTTTCATTATGAGCCTATTAGTTCAGGAGTTTAACACTGCCAAGCAGCCCTGCTCTAGGCTACTATTTGGCACACAACACCACCAGTACAAGAGCAGGGGTTTATCTGGACAGTTTGTAAGAATTAAATAGCTCAACTCTTACCCAGCTCAAAGACAAGCAAAAATGCATGTGGAGGTTTTCAGGTTTTAGAAACTGTATTCACATTGCACAAGGCATCTTTGTTTTTTAAAAGCTAACTGCTCAAGAAGATGAGAGTTCACAATTTGGGGTGATGGCCATGCCAAATTAGGCAAGAAACATTGCAATATTGGCTGACATACTAGTGGGTAAAAATAATGTTCAGAGATAGTGCAGTAAACAGTTGAAATTCCATAGAATTTGTTTTTAAATATCTGTTGATAACAACATGAGTCATCTGACATAGTGGGGTATGATGATGAATTGCACTCTGTGCTCCTTTGTAAGGTGTTTTTAGATGTGTCAAAGAACTCATGTTTCACACCTGACTACATGTAATTGTTATTGTTTAAGAAAGATATAATTCAGTACAAAGCTAAACATTTTTGGCCATTACAGATCTTTAAAAAAAAAAAATCTTTGAGCCTAAAATTATTTCAAGGAAGATGAGTTTGAAAACTGTTGCAATATATATGTGTGAGATGCATCATATACTGCATACGCTTGACTGGGAATGCATCTTCTCTTTTCTTTTTTTTTTTGTTTTTCCCTGTGGCAGTTATTCCATACAATTTCAGAGCTGAGAATGAGGTATATTGGGAGGTATACTGCTGAAAGTCTTGCCCCTGAAAATTTTAATTTAGAGGCTTTGAATCAAATAATCAGATGACTCATGAAAATGGTAATAGGCCATTTGTTATTACCAACAGGTAATATACTCCTCAGCCACAACTGTGGTGAAACACTTGCTCAGAGTTGCTCTAGGTCTCAGGTCACCAAACCGGAGAGTCACCAGCCTGGGGTCCAAGTGTAAACTTGCCCACATTGAGAGTGAGTGGTCACAGCTGGGGGATATTGCATGATCATTTTCCCAGTCCCAACAAAAGCAGAGCAGTGAAGAGCACCGGGTAAGCCTCTCACAAGCCATGCTTACCCATTGCTCCTTTATGCAACTCTTCAAACTACATAATTTGTGGCTGCTACAAAGTATGCATGTGCTGACTGCCTAAATATTCCTGGGTGGACTTTGCGCTTGAGCTACCCTGGCTCCCATGCCATCAGCAGCACCCAAGCTTTTATTAATGCTCAGGGTCTAGCAAACTCTGTCTGCTGCCTCTAAGTCATCAGTGGCTGATTGTCATAAGGGCAGCAGGCACAGTGGGACAAGGGAAGCATTCTGTCTTTCTGGAACAAGATGGTCACTTCTCAATACTGGGATCAAGTTGGAGCAAAAGAAGGTAGCAAGACTGCACATTTTCTTTCACTTCTCTGGAACAGATAAGCAATTATTAAACTCTCTTAGTTCAGCCACTTTCAGGAAAGCTGTGACAGTCTATACCACTATCTGCAACTGATAGCTTTCATAAGCATTGAACCACATGCACAAAACCACTGAATTTGTTGTTTTTGAGGAAAATTCTGTATTGCAATAGGTGGCAAATGTTTTATGAAACAGCTGCATTTATACTGTCTGCATACCTTACTGTCCCTTTTGCTGGCAGAATCGTACTTCATCATGCATGGACACTCTCTTCTCTTGCATTCCCCCAAACAACACGTGGGATGAAGGAAAAGAAAGTACTCCACCTCAACTTTTTCAAAATGTACCTACCTCTAAATCTCTCTGGCGTTCACCAACAGGCTCCATTGCAATTGCCTGGCAATTCTATCTATTTTTAGAGTTGTCTAACTCACTTCAAAAAAGCAGCAAGGGATGCAATAAAGCCATGGGTTCTGTCTTATCACTTTCATTAAGAAGCAACTCTTTAATTGCCATGACTTACTACTTCAGTGCTTGCAAGATGGGTGTCACCCTTGAGATTTTTCCAGGCACTGTTTCTACTGAAATTTAGTCTCTCAGACTGTACTTATTTCAGTTTCTTGGGAATAGGAGACCAGACAGTGGTGGGACAGGAAAAATGCACTGTTGGAGAGAAGATATAATAATTGAGAAACATTAGCATGGGGATACACTTGGGTGGGACATGTGTATGACGTGGGAAGGAATATCTCATGCTGTAATGTCTTACGTGATATGAAATCCAAAAAGGCTGCTGAAAAAGTGTGACTCTGTACCAGTTTAACAAGGATTATTGCATTTTGACTATTTCTCCTGTAGATTGGACACTCCCCATATTTAACATGTGTTGTGCTCTCTGTGGGCTCCTTGGTAATTATAAACACAGTTACACAGATACCCTGAAAAGCACTTATGGCCTTGTCATTAATATTGGGTTTGTATATACCATATTTTTACAACTTACATTTCAGTAAAATGAGCATAAATGAAGGAACACTTGGAATTACCTGTTGCAACCTCAGACTTTTTTGGTCCTGTTAAAAGAGATGTTGGGACAGTCCACAATCTTTCCCTCGAAGTGAACACAGGACCAGGAACAGCTGTTCTGCATCTATAGAAAGTCGTGGGATTTTGACCATACGAGAGAGGAGGACTAACTAGGAATTTAAAATGGGTCTGTACTGCAGAGGAGGTACTTCAAAGAAATCTTTAATTTTCGTACAATCCAGGATGATAACAGAGCTTGGCCATCATTTGAAGCTGTTCCAGGCTGTATCACAATGAACAGGGATTAGCTGTTATTACTGAGTGTCTGCTTCAGTGTTCTCAAATTTCTGTAAAATTCTGAGCTTTACCTAATTGGGCTAGAAGGAGAAACAGACCAATAAATCTGTTTTTATTATGTTTAAGTTATTCAAGTCTGGGAGTAAATAAATGTTAAATAAAATGCATGGGAATACTAGCTAATCATCTTCCAAACATAATAGTATGGTATTAAGAAGTAGATTAGAGTTGAGAACTGTTGTTCAAAAAGATTCCTTTTTCTTAATCTTACAGCAAATAGAACAGCCTTTTTTTTAGTCATTAGTGCCACCCATCACCACCGGGGCTAGAGCTTGCCATTGTAGCTGAAGTGATGCTTAGCCCCTTTCTTACACGGAGCAGCTATTGAAAATGCTTCGTACAAATGCTCTGAAACCACTGATTGTTTCCAACAAGCTTCTTGATGGGACTAAAGAGGCCATCTTTAACCTTGTATGCCCTAAATGGTTTGGAATCTGAGAAATGCCCTGCACTTCCATGTACTAGTGCCACTGGGGAGACCAGCAGAGATTCATAAAGGGAGGTGCTGGCTTGAAATCCTCTCCAGTAGTTTTAGATCATGCTCTCAGCCATGAGTTTTGTTACTGTTTGAGGCATCCTGCTCTGCACTCACTTTCCCTCTTGCAGTTAAGGCAGGGTGGGCTGCAGGATGTACATTTATGGGTGCCTTTCTTCTATGCTTACCCTATGAATTTTTATTACTGATGCTGGGATAGGTGTTTTGACCTATTTTTGGAACTGGACATGTAGAGATGTGTTTTGAAACTGTGAATCTAAATGGATAGGTGTTTTGACCTATTTTTGGAACTGGACATGTAGAGATGTGTTTTGAAACTGTGAATCTAAATAATACCCTTGTATGATTAGGAGACAGAATGAGGACTGCAGAATTAAAATACCCAAGAGTTGTTACTAGACTCCTTGTCTCTACCCTCAGTGATGCCAACTGAATTACCTGTCAGGAGACCTGTGCTGTGAAGAACTGCTCTGGCATGTGGGCAGCTGTATGGCAGGGTGCCTGGCACCCAGGCAGTTGATCTCTCCTTGCTACCAGCTGCATTCAAAAACTGGAAGGAACAGACTCAATTCCCAAATCTGAAATGACAGAAACCTGTGGTCTACCAGCAAACAACCTCAGTCAACATTATGCCATGAGTACTAGTGACAGCAACACAACTCTCCAGTTTTGGCTGGGCCACTGTGTTATTTGATATGTCTCTTCACATGCAAAGACATGTTCTGTCTGAATTAGGCAGCTACAAGTGGCCGGGGTTCATCTTTGTCCCTTCTTCATGCTTTTCTCCACAATGACTTGGGGGTAGGGTTCAGTAAGACACTACTACTAGTCATAAATAGCACCCTGAGTAGAACAGACACTGGGATACCAGCTGCAGAAAGAGCAGTCCTGAACACCCTTTTTAGGTTTATAGCAGAGAAGAAAGAAGACTTTTAAAATTTTATGAAGAGGTGCCCCCCGTG